>CATKHJ010046631.1:0-18881 GCA_949750685.1 Vernicia montana
AACTTACTCGAAATGCATGATGTCGACAAAATTCTTCTTTTACTTCTTTTTGTGTCCTCATCCATTATTGAAAAATGAGTTACTCGTATTATGGCTATAGTTTCCCTTAGGCAACTTAAATCCTTAAAAACCAAAACTTAAATCCTTACAATTCTAGCATTTAAGCATAGTTAGGAAGTTGACTAGATAATTTTCAAACTTTGAGAATAATAAAAATGAGATAAAAAGAAAAAACATAAAATAAATACTACATGAGACCTAAAGATTCTACCAATTAAGCACAAAAATTTATTCATAAATTTATTATTATAATGTAACTCCTTTCAAGTTTAAAATGAACTAAGGCAAGAGTCTACTTATACATGAGAAGAAAACAAAACTGATAAAAAGGAATTTTATTTATTTATTTATATTTTGATACAAATAGCAAAAACAATACTTATGCAACACACTAATTTTGATGCAAAACAAAAAAAACATCATACTAACTCAAAAACATAAAAACAAAAACAAAAAACATACTAACTATCCCTCCCCCATACTTAAAATTTCACATTATCCCCAATGTGAATCCCAAATATAAAAGGAAAGGAAAGAAATACTCCATCAATCCGCCGATGGAGATGGTGGAGGACACCAAATGTTGTAGCTGGATTGGTCAAAGAATTGTTTCATCTTATACTACATCTTATATTGGCGGCGATCAAATTGTCAGTTCCAAGTCTCCAATTAATTCATTTGGCGTTGCATCACCCTTTGATTCTCCAAGAGTTGTTCCAAAAGTTGTGTTTCCCTATTTGATGAGCCTCTTGCACCACTTTGCTCATTCAATGATGGAGGAAGGATAGAAGCAAGTGGTTCATCAGGGTGAGGCTTGTCTTCATCAGTTTCCTCCTCCTCATCTTGAAAAGGATGTGTTAATTCTTTCCAGCATGACCTATAGTGTGATGGAATCAATCGAAAGGAGCTGTCCACTATTTCACTTCTTAAGAAAGCTTGTTTAGTGAAATAAAGGTGCTTAATAACACTAGAAAAATTGTCAAGGTCAATATTAAAAGATTTATCAGTGATAGTAACAACATGACCATGTGTTAATGGACCATCCTTACGTGCAGCACAAGTTAAGAGTTGATTAAAAATCCAAAAGGTCTAACACACTTGCTTTTTATGATGAACACACCACATCAAAAACAACTCATGTGCAGAAACTCTATTAAATTCAGACTTATGGAAAACAACACAAGCAAGGACTTTATGTAATAACCAGAATTTTAAGTCTTTAATAAATATTGCCTTACTTTCTTTGGTTCAAAGGGGGTTTGCAAATCAATTAAATATGTCCAAAATTCATTGACATTAAAAGACTTAGGAGCATCACACATTCCATATTTCTTAAAACCAAACACCTTATGCATGAAACTATATGTGAGTTGGTGTTTCTTCCCTAACATGCGTAATCCTAAAATATGGGAGTTTTTTTTTTTTGTTTAGATCCAATGATGTGTAAAATTCATTAATCAAATCATCATAGGGATGTTCTTCCATAGACATAAATTTCTTAAGCCCACAAGTAATTAATAATTGATTTAGATTATCTTCCATTTCAACATCTTTAAGTAAAGAAATGGGAATATACTTACAAGAGATGATATTCCTATATTTTAAGGTTGAGAATTTAGCACCTTCTTCATGTGAAAGGATAGGGAACTTAGCCTTGTAGATTGATGCCAAATCATCCATTTCTTGTTCTTCTTGTGGCCTTAAAGATTAAGAGCCCCTTGTCTTACCCATATCAAAATGAAAACAATATAGGAAATAGAAGAGAAAGATAGTTATTTTGAGAGAAGAAGGAGGTGATGCTTAGGAAATGGAAACAATTGAAGAAAGTAAGAATAGGCGATGCTCTTCTTGTAACCCGAGTATATTGATTGGGAGTGTGAAAAATTCTGAAAAGGGGATGGGAATTAGGTAGTTGTATAGGCTAGGGTGTAAGAATGATGTGAAAGGTCATGACTTTTATTGGGAAGAAGCATGACTCTTTATTTGAAATTGAAAATATTTTGAAAATTGTAGAAGATGATTTGATTAGATAAAGGAAAAGTAAAATAAAATAATAAATAAATAAATAAGGGAATAATAATTAAAATTAAAAGAAAATAAAACTAATCAAAATAAAAACAAAAATAAAAATTGTGATGTATAGTGGTCACGAGTCGTCACACTGGGCACAATTCGTGACTCATCCTTTCTGTCACGAGTCGGCACACTGGTGTTGACTCGTGAAAGATTTTTTTTTTGCAATTAATTAAAATTGACACACAATGATTTAAACAAATCAAAAAAATGATTTTAATTCAATCTCAGGATAAAATGGCAAAATATCATTATTACTTCTACAACGCCTCATAATGGCTAAATTAAACAACAAAACAAAATAAATAATAAAAAAATCAAAAAAATCAAAATCAAAATAAAAAATAAAAGGCCTAAAACAACTTTTCACTACCCTAAGTTAATAAAAATTCTAATCAAATTCCCCGACAATGGCGCCAAAATTTGATGTGAGTCAAGTTTAGTACCCTAGTCCCTAAGACTAAGTATAGAGTGAGTAGGGTGTCGAACTCTAGGGAATTTGGAGAAATTTATATTAACCGGGTAAATACTAAGATGAATAGGCAAACAAAAATCAAAGAAGATGTTAATTTATTCTAAAATACTTATAGATTAAATATTACTTTAATTAATAATAGTAAACAACATATTAGAATTACAACTCAGAATTAATCTTGAACTATAGAAGTTAACATATAAACACATGCAATGATTGGAGAATATGACCAATAATTCTTAAAAGCAATTCTTATTGTCAATTAAGAGTATTTTAATTTAGAGTCTATAAGCATTCTCATTTCATTATAGAGATAAACTAAAATCATTAAGTTCCATGCCAATTCTTTAACCCCTCAAAGTGGATTGCTTGTCTCCAAGTACTCTCCTATCCTTTGTGTAATTTCAATTGCATTTCCACCAAAATGCCCCAATTCTCATTGTAAACAAAATGATTAACAAGTTATATATGGTGATCAAGCATATATAACACAATGTAAGACTCAATTGAAATTAAATCACTCATGCATATTAAGAATGTAGTTCATGAAATTAATTCATCATTGCAATTCTAATAAGAATTCAGTCAAAATATATAGTGTCAAAAACTAAATAACAACAAGGAAACATTCCAAGTATCAAATAACTAAGTATTTGAAACAAAAACTAGGTATATCTCCCTCAAAACATAGTTAATTTCAAGTATTTATAGACTCCTAAGTGTCCCAAGTCATGCCTCTTCCAAAGAGATGTAATTGTGAAACGGTATGTAGAAGAGGTGCAGTAACTACTCGTGATGGTCAGTCTCTATCACAAGTCTTGCCATTGGTGCCGACTCGGCACCATCTTCCTCTGTCACGAGTCGGCACCATATGGCACGACTCGTGACATGGGTCAACTATTCTCTTTTTTCTCTAGGTTGCTCCTTTGCTTGCTTAATGGCCTTATCTTAATTCCTTGCACCCAATTCTTCTTAAAGGAACCTATAAAACTCAAAAACAAGATCAAACATACCAATTTCTAGAAATAATAAGTAAAAATAATATATACAACACATAAACTATGTAAAATAAACCTTAAATACTTATGCTTTTTTGCATCATATCAATAGCCTTTAGGGATATTTATTTTCTCTAACCCTTAAACTCATCATTTGAGCCTTAGTGTTGTTGAAAATCTCTAATCCCTAAATCCATTATATGGGCTTTAGTGTTAGACCAATCTTCTAACCCTAAGTTAGCTATTTCCATATCACATATGGGCTTTAGCTATTTATTGTTATTTATTAAACTCAAAATTAATTCCTTTCTTTTATTAATCCAGAGAATTAATCAATTTTATCCTTCTAAATTTAAATCATATATAAATTAGGATTTAATCGATAAAGAAATCTTTGTGGATTTGAACTTCATGACATGCTAGGGTCCTTGGAAATTTAATTACAAGTTCAATCCTTTTACCACTAATCAATTAATTAATACTTTAATTAATTATTATGGTAAACCTTTTACACTTCATAGATAATTACTTTTGGGTGTGTGACTTTCTAGGTTCATGTCTAATTAGCAATGGGAATGAGAAAATACTTTTCTCTACTAATGTGAAGTCCCTATTTCACCCTTAGTCTCATAAATCATGAGTGACGTCTAGCAAAATATATCATGACTACCTAATTAAAATGAATATGAATCTATGATTACTTATTCATTTTATGGACCATCGATCATAATTAACGCACACTAAAATCCCTTCATTACGAAATCCCAATCTTAGATAGGGTCATGGATTTGTCAAACCCTAATATGCTTTGATCATAAGTTTATATCTCGATTCTAATTATTGACAAATTGATTCCAACTAGAAACCCTTTCTAGTGAATCTTATCTACCTCGGCCAAGGATTTGATTATCAAGAATAATCAGATAGCATAGGATTTCTTCCTCGTTTATTCAAATTAATGAATTCTCTCTTGGCGATCACTTACCTCCATACATAACTAGTTAGAACCATCACATGCTATATACCAATACATGAATAGCATAAGTATGTAAGCAATACCGAATTGCAACTACCAATGAATGAGATACAATGTCCCTCAAGTCAAAGGACTATATATATAATTATGACATAGATGATAATTTATTGACTAGCAATAAAAGTCCATGCTATCATCATCTAACGTCACAGTTCAATCATTCATTACATGAATATCCACATATTTATATTGACACCATTTGTCAAGCAGCATGATGCTCACTGCCTCTATAATCATAAGGATTACATACTGATTATAGAATATAAATAGAGGTGAAGGTCTTCCGAAATTAATGATGCCCAGTCATTATTCCTATGACCATGAACATTTAAAGTATTTGTTTGAGAACGATCTATCATCCACATTCTCAACACTTGAGAATAGATCTTCTTACAAAATACTAAAAGACTACAAATATATATTTAATACAATGGAACAAATGATTTATAGAAATATATATTTTTTTCCATTAATTAAGATGTTGTTTTACATTTACATAAATATATACACAGCTCTAGAGCATATACTCTAACAATCACATGTTAAGGGTGATTTTGTGAAAAAAAAAAGATGGTTCACACTTTGTATGATCCCTCTTGACTACTCTATATTTATTTTAGTTTTTCTCTTGTTCTTATTTCTCTTTTATATGTGTGACTAATTCCTCATGTTTACTTTAGTATTGTTTCTTAATGTTTTAGAGAAAGCAAGGAAGTTGAATGTACCTCAAGCTTGCAATTTGGAATATGCTTTTCTACTATAGGGAGTATATCTTTCTTTCTTTTGATTTATCTTTTTGACATTGAGGACAATGTCAATTGCAAGTTTGAGGACAATGACAATGAAGATTTGAAGTACCAAAAAAAGGGCTGAAAATGATGCACGGTTGTGCAAAAGAGAGATGCACGACCGTGCAAGATAAAAGCAAGGTTTCTGAGCATTTTGAAGCGCAAACAGAAAGCTTAAAAGATGCATGAATGCGCATGACAAAAGTGCACAGCCATGCACTTTATTTCGGGGATGCTTGGGTTATTTTTGAAGCCAAAAGTTAAGAATCAAGATGCACGACAATGCAAGGCAAATGTGCACAATCAGAGTTAAGATTTTTATTTTTTTTTCGCGAAACTTTGACCTATTTCCGCATGACTTGAAGGGTATTTTTATATTTCAAATTTCTAAGGATTCTAAGGACTTCCTAAGCTTTCTAAACCCAAGTTTTTCTATCTATATATAGATTAGATTTCTTTGAGTTATGTATCAATCTTGCTATCAGGTTTTTCTCTACTTCAATGCCTCTGTAAAGTTTCTCTAGATATTTTCATTAGTTTTTCCTAGGAGTTTTGCAAGGGAGGAGATTCGAGATTGAAGTCTCATCAAGGCTTGAAGATTCTTTCTTTTCAATTGTTTTAGAGTTTTTCCTAAACTTTTACTCTTCAATTCAATAATAGTTGTTTTTTATTGATTATGTTTTCTATTAGATTAATTGTTGATTTAGTTGTTTCTTCTTTCTTAATTATGAGTAGCTAAATTTTCTTCTTTAGGATTTAGATGTAATCTCTTGATTTGCCTATGATTATCTATGTTTGATTGATTGGGTTTTGATTACTGAAATTAGTCTTTTATCTTAGGGCTTAATGCTTGTGATTAACTAGCCATTAATTGCATGAATTAGAGACATTATGTGAAGTAGCGAGAGTGGAAGTATAATATTAGCTCAATGAGATAATTGACCTAAGGTATGTGTTGCTTAGAGATAAGAACGCTCCTTTGTGATTGTTTAAAGGATTTCCATAAAACTTATTAGGTTTATGTTAATTGCTTGTGATCACGAGAGTAGACATAAGGTTAACATGAATACATGTGTTATATCTTGAGAGAGAACATCATCAAATTTAGGGAGATCTAATCATTAATTCCAATAAGAGAAAACCAATCTAGAAAACATAGAGAAGTCAAAGGTAGTCAATTGATGAAGTACCAAATCCTAGATCTTTTTCATATATTGAATTTATCTTTTAATTATTCTTATATATGTTTTAATTTACTTGTTTTTCACATCTTAATTTATTTTCTAAATAATAAAGTAATTCATAATTTTGATACCTGTTAACCCTTCCTCGTGGGATCGACACTTTACTCATTCATTATATTACTTGTTAATGATTTGTGCACTTACAGATTTATCACAACAAAAGGCTTCGACAAGATCAAGGCCTTGAGTATTTTAACATTGAATGGAGTTGTTGCCGACCTAGTTCAGGATGCCAGACATACCTAAGTTCAAAGGCACTGATGATCCGATCATTCATTTGAAGATGTTTGCTACTTTAATGAGCACTACTGGACCTACTAAGAGTCAAATACTAAAGCTCTTTCCCACTTCTTTGGAGGGAGCCCCTGTGAAGTGGTACAATGACCTTGATAAGAGCAAGTAAGAAGATTGGAATATGCTCTCCAAAAGCTTTGTAGCTCAGTATGGCTATAATACCCTACTAGAGGTGACACTCCGAGACTTGGAAACCAATAGGCAAAAAAGTGGAGAATCCTTCTCAGATTAAATTATACGTTGGAGGGAAAAGGCACCAAGAATGATGAACTAACCCACAAAGAAGGAACAAGTGCGCCTCATACTAAAAGGGTCTTTACCTTCCTTGTACAATAGACTCTCTATTGTACCCCTGAAAACTTTTGAGGATTTATATGACATGGGTTTGCAGTTGGAAGAGGTTGATTTTGATAGATCCAAATCTCAAAGTTTCAGGCTTAAAAGTCAAGCTGGATACCAAGCAGCAGGAAGCTCTACCAAGACTACCGAGGTGAATATGGTAAAGGCAGGCTCCTAGGAAGTTTTCCCAGCTCACTCAATCTATATCTTCCATCCTGGATAGTTTGATGAAGCACAACATCCTATAGCCCTTGAACCCCAAGCCAATACTGAGTTTGTTGTTTCCAAGGTTTAATGTTAACACGTACTATCGCTTCCATTAAATGCCAGGTCATGATACTAACAGGTGTGGAAGGTTGCATCATGAGATACATGACCTCATTGATAATAACACAATTCTAGATCCAGAACAGCCAAGCACTAGGGCTAACCCACTCCCTAACCATTAGAATGTACCTCATCTTTGTACTTACTTGGTCAGCTCGAGTATGATAGAAAAGCAACTCCTTGGATGCTTTTCGCATTAGAATAGAGTCATGAAGAGAAAAAACTAAGAGAAAAGACAGAAAAAAAGTGGGTAAAACACTTCAAGGCAGATAGAAGAGAAAAATGAGACAGCATTGCCCCACATTCTGACCATCGACATTTGGGATGATCAGGAAGTGGTTTAGTACTCAGATTTTTAGGAGCAATTCGAGGAAGGGAGCAAAGAGAAAAATCAAGAGTTAGAAGATGTCAATAACTTGACTCGGAGTGGGAGGGTATATCAACCTCCTGCTAAGAAGGAAGTTAAAAATAGGAGAGAGAGTGAGAAGGTGAGTAAAAAAAATAAAAAGGGAGAAAATAATGACTCTCTTCTTAAGTAATTAAAGAAGACCCCAGCCAACCTAAGTATGTGGGAGCTTTTAATGGCCTCTAAGAAGCACCACAAAGTTCTGGTAAGGGCTTTAGCTGACATGCCCGTCAGTGCCTATATCAGGCATGAAGGTTTGGTTGGCCTCGTCATAGTTTAAACTCCAAATATAAGCTTTACTAAAGAAGAGCTACCACCGAAAGGTAAAGACCATACCAAGCCTTTGATCATTAAGGTATATGTGAAAGGGATGAAAGTGGTTATAGCCATGGTTGATGATGGGTCATCCATCAATGTATGTCCTTTGAAAGTCTTGCCTAAATTAGGGATGACTTCTAAAGATCTTCAATCTTCATACTCGATGATTTGGGCATATGATAATTTGAAGCAAACCGGGGAGGGAACCTTCTAAACTATTGTGAAGGTGGGAGACATTGAATCAGTAGTAGAATTTGAGGTAGAGAATATGACTGACTTTGATAAATAGATGGGAGAATGGACCACAGAGATGTCTAGATGATCGTCTCTAGGCATTTATAGGTTTGAAATTGACTGATAAATGAAAGCGGGAAAAGGAACCAAAGGGATGTCTAGGTTGGTGGCTAGATATTTTTAGGTGAAAGATGGAGCTGACTTAGATAAAAAGGCAGAGGAATAAACTAGATGAATGTCTAGATTATCGTTTCTAAATATTTCTGGGTGAAGAATTTAGATGGATTTTAGATAAAAGGGGTGAAAAAAGAGAACCAAAGGGATGTTACTGTTTAGACATTTCTGGTTAAAGGATGCAGTTGACGAGGATGGAAAAGGGAATCAGATTGACGTCTAAGTAAGGATTTAGACATTTCTGGGTGGAGGACATGATCGATTCAAAATAAGGGGAGATGGGAAAGGAACCACATAGATGACTAGGTGATCGTTTCTAGACATTTATGGATTGATTGATAAAGGAAAATGCTCCCGGTATCTTTGGGAGATTTTGTATGATTGGCATCAAAATTGCCTGTCTCTTAGGTGAAAGATGTTTACCACGATCAGAATAGGGTGAGAGATTATTATCATGGTCAGAATCAGGTGAAAGATTGTTACCACAGTCAGGGTCAAGTGAAGGATGGCTTCTTAGCTTGGAAGCATAGTCAAAATGGTATTGTGGTCAGAATCGAGTGAAAGATGGTTACCATAGTCAGGATCGGGTGAAGGACAATTGCTTAGATTAGAAGCATAGTCAGAATGGTACCGCAATCTGAATCGGGTGGAAGATTATTGATTTTCTTGAAGGAGACCTAGCTCTATGCATAGGTTAATAGTTACTTGAAAGGGAACCTTGCTCTTTGCAAAAATCGTCTGAAAAAGGGGGATCTTGCTTCATACAAAGATTGTCTAGAAAAGAAAACCTTGCTCTGTGTAAAGATTGTCTAAAAAAAGGGACCTTGCTCTGTGCAAAGATTGTCTAGAAAGGGAAACATTGCTCTGTGCAAAGGCTGTCTGAAAAGGGGGGCCTTACTCTGTGCAAAGGTTGTCAATTGATTGAAAGAGATGAGTCTTGAAGGCTATCTTGGTATTGCCTGAAGATGAGAATGTTCTAATGAACTGAGTATTTGGACCACTGAAAGGTCGACATAAACCATTATGGCATTAAAGAGGGGGTAATTATTCTGAAAAGTGCTAGTCAGATTCTGGAAGGTGTCTGATTTGAGAGGGTTTCTTGGGAGAAGCCCTACTTTTAGGGGTATTGACTTGAAAGAAAGGTGACTCAGTCACTTTGACAACAAAAGGGTTCAGTTTTGATTGATTCTGGCTAGTACCAAAGGTCTTACTTTGGTATTGATATATTTTTTTCCAAAAAGAGTTTTTGGGCTTCAACGAATATTTGGTGATTTAAGGATGATTGTGTCAAAATTGGTTTAGAGAGATGAATTCTTGTTTAGAGAGATAAGGACGCTAAAATGGGTTTAGCTTTTGAGAATAATTATTTGCTCGGGCTTTGAGGATGATTGATTTTCATTTTGCTGAGGAATGTGGGCATAAAGGATGATTTATCAAACATGATTGATTTTGGTTGCGCCAAGGAACTTGGGCTTAAAGGATGATTTATGAAATGTGATTGATTGTGATTTTTGTCAAGGAACTTGGGCTTCTGAAGGTGAAGAGTTGGGCCTTTCAGAAGGCCTGAAGGGACTTTGGTGAGATTAAAAGGACTTTGGAAGTCACACTTTGTCAGTTAGATTTTGCAGGATTACCACTTGATTTGATAGGTCTTTGAAAATGGAGAGGAGTTTGTTTGGCTTGATGCAATGTGCATTTGACTTACACATTACTGATGAGGGGTAAAGGTCATTTAGCTGCTTTAGCTAAGAAGGTAACTTTGAAGATGACTTGATGATTTTAAAGGCAATGCCTCTGACAAGGGATAAAAGCAACTCAGCTATTTTAGGTATAAAATATGACGAATTGATAGAAAATGATGACTTGAGATTTTCCTTTTACTTTCAGAAATGATCCTTGGTAAAAATGAAGGTGATGCCCCCTGATGGGACCTTCATTTTACTTTCGAAGATGATCTTTTGTAAAAATGAAGGTGATGCCCCCTGATGAGACCTTCCTTTTACTTTCGGAAATGATCCTCAGTAAAAATGAAAGTGATGCCCCTGATTAGACCTTCCTTTTACTTTTGGAAATGATCCTTAGTAAAAATGTTTTTTTCTTTCTCATGCAGATTGTCTTGAATTATGCTAGGCAAACTCATAGGGTGGTCCATCAGATGTAGTGTGACTATCCGTTGGACAAAGGTGACTATCTCTAATTTTTTTGACTCAACTTGATATCTCTTGGCGGATGCAAAGGAGGAAAGGCCATTAGCTCAGGTGAAGGATGGCTATTTAGCTTGGAAGCATAGTCAGAATCGGGTGAAAGATGGTTACCACAGTCAGGATCGGGTGAAGGACAACTGCTTAGCTTGGAAGCATAGTCAGAATGGTATCGCAATCTAAATCGAGTGGAAGATTGTTGATTTGCTTGGAGGAGACCTAACTCTATGCATAGGTTAATAGTTACTCAAAAGGGAACCTTGATTTTTGCAAAGATTGTCTAAAAAGGGGGATCTTGCTCCATATAAAGATTGTCTGGAAAAGAAAACCTTGCTCTGTGCAAAGGTTGTCTGAAAAGGGGGACATTGCTCTGTGCAAAGGTTGTCAGTTGATTGAAAGACATGAGTCTTGAAGGTTATCTTAGTATTACCTGACGATGAGAATGTTCTGATGAATTAAGTATTTGGACCATTGAAAGGTTGACATAAACCACTATGGCATTAAGAAGGAGGTAATTATTTTGAAAGGTGCCAGTCAGATTCCGGAAGGTGTTTTATTTAAGAGGGTTTCTTGGGAGAAGCCCCACTTTTAGGGGTAGTGACTTGAAAGGAAGGTGACTCGGTCACTTTGATAACAAATGGGTTCAGTTTTTATTAATTTTAGCTTGAACCAAAGGGTTTATTTTAGTATTGAAATATTTTCTGCCAAAAAGAGTTTTTAGGCTTCAACGAATATTTGGTTATTTAGGGATGATTGTGTCAAAATTGGTTTAGAGAGATGACTTCGGGTTTAGAAAGATGAATTCAGGTTTAAAGAGATAAGGACACCAAAATGGATTTGGGCTTTGAGGATGATTGATTTTCATTTTGCTGAGGAATATGGGCTTAAAGGATGATTTATGAAACATGATTAATTTTGATTGTGCCAAGGAACTTGGGCTTAAAGGATGATTTACGAAATGTGATTGATTGTGATTTTTGTCAAGAAAATTGGGCTTCTATAGGTGAAAGGTTAGGCCTTTCGGAAGGCCTAAAGGGACTTTGGAAGTCACACTTTATCGGTTAGATTTTGCAGGATTACCACTTGATTTGATAGGTCTTTGAAAATGGAAAGGAGTTTGTTTGGCTTGATGCAATGAGCATTTGACTTACACATTACTAATGAGGGGTAAAGGTCATTTAGTTGCTTCAGCTAAGAAGGTAACTTTGAAGACGACTTAACGATTTTAAAGGTGATGCCTCTGAAAAGGGATAAAAGCAACTCAATTATTTCAGGTATGAAATGTGACGAATTGACAGAAAATGATAACTTGAGATCTTCCTTCTACTTTCAGAAATGATCCTTTGTAAAAATGAAGGTGATGTCCCCTGATGAGACCTGCCTTTTACTTTCAAAAATGATCCTCAGTAAAAATGAATGTGATTCCCCTGATTAGGCCTTCCTTTTACTTTAGAAAATGATCCTTAGTAAAAATGATTTTTTCTTTCTCATGCAGATTGTCTTAAATTATGCTCGGCAAACTCATAGGGTGATCCATCGGATGGAGTTTGACTATCCATTGGATGAAGGTGACTATCTCTAGTTTTTTCAACTCAGCTTGATATCATTTGGCAAATGACATTTAGCATATGCAAAGGAGGAGAGGCCATTAGCTCGACATATGCATGATGGTGTATGACTGCTGATGATTGTATATGCATAAATGTTAGTGCACAGATGATGCATGTTTTGGGATTCATGAACTTTTTGTTTAATTTCTATACTATAGATGATTTGTGATGATGCATGTAATGGATGAATGTATGGATGCAAGAGGGTGGATTCATGGGTTTGCTCTGTGTATGTTATGAATGTAATTTGCATACAATGTTGACTCCTAAACGTGATCTTGGAACAAAATGGCCTATAGGTTGCGAAATGATTCTTTGGTGGGTTCTTTAGGCTATCTTAGGAAGGTCTAAAAAATCTATGATATTTTTTAGTGATGACCATGATGGGTAATCTAGACCCTAAGCAGAAAATTGTTTATGCAAACTAGATACCTTAAACCTAGATACCTTGAACCAATGGTTGGTTATCTAAAAAGGTGATTTTAGGAAGATGGGAAAAGGAACTAGCTTGATGTCTAAGTGAGTGTTTAGACACTTCTGGGTGATGGGTGTTGGTGATTTCAAGATAAAGAAGGATGGAAAAGAGAGCCTCAACCTATGGCTAGTCGACTCGAGAGATTTTGAAAAGATTTTGGTAAGGGGAGAGCCTCGACCTATAGCGAGTCGGCTCGAGAAATTTTGAAAAGATTCTAGTATGAGGAGAGCCTCGACCTATGTAGAGAGTTGGCTTGAGAAGTTTTGAAAAGAGTTTGGTATGAGGAGAGCCTCAACCTTTGGCGAGTTGGCTCGAGAAGTTTTGAAAAGATTCTGATATGAGGAAAGCCTCAACCTATAGCGAGTAGGCTCGAGAAGTTTGGAAAAGATGAGAGCCTCGACCTATGGTGAGTCGGCTCGAGAAGTTTTGAAAAGAGGAGAGCCTCTCGACCTATGGTGAGTCAGCTCGAGAGATTTTTAGAAAGAGGAGAGCCTCGATCTATGGCGAGCGGCCCAAAAATTTTTTGAAAAGAGGAGATCATCAACCTGTGGCGAGTCAGCTTGAAAAGAGTTTGGTATAAAGAGAGCCTCGACCTATGGTGAGTTAGCTCAAGAAGTTTTGAAAAGAGGAGAGCCTTGACATATAACGAGTCGGCTTAAGAAGTTTTCAAAAAAGAAGAGTCTCGACCTATGGTGAGTCTGCTAGAGAGATAAGATTTAATTGATCAAGTGGACCTTTTTGACTTGGCTGATCAGGGTGGAGGACCCTTTGACTTGGCTGATCGATTGGAGGATCATTTGACTTGGTGGATCGGGTGGAGGACCTTTGGTGAAGAGATTTAGTTGATTTTGATTTAAAGGGATTGACCTATCTGTTAGGCGATATAGATCTTAGGTTTTGGAGATTAGACTCTGTTTCAGCAATGAGAGGGACATGCTTTGATTTCGATCAATGGTAAGACATTTCGAGTGGTTTAGTGTCATCAAGGCGCTAGGGCTTTGGAAATGGGAGGTAGGCTTTCTACATTGGCTTGGGATTTGAAGTTGCGGCTTTTGGAAGGTGTGAGTAGTCTTGATTTAGCCTAGAAATTTGGGGTTCAAAAGTGGGTTGTGGGCTTCTCACAAATGGTTTGGACGATACTGATTTTGCTAGAGGTTTAATCGGTTATGGTTCCACCAAGAAGTTTCAGCTTTGTGGTTTTGTTACTATGATTCATATAAAGGAAATAATGCATTATCTGGGCTAGGAAGACTCTTAGGGATGATGCTTTTTAGGTTCAATTGGATTGGCATAGGGGTCGAGATAGACATTTAGGAATGAAGAAGAGCCATTTGGTTTGGGTCTTTTGGTGACTCGAGCATTTTAATAGGAAGACACGACTTAGAGATCATGCTCCTGAGAAGGGATGATGGACTAGTCGCAGGTGACTTGAAAGGATGTGAATGTCTTCAAAGGACATGCCCTTAATGATACGTAAGGGAGACTTTAATTTGTGACGATTTGACTTTGAACACTTTCTTCATCTGTTGTGATTCTTCAATGAAAGAAAGGATTAACACAAAGGAAGACGACCCTGAGAAGGGTAGAGTTGTTCGACTGCTTTAAGAACAAAATGAATAATTGACGAAGGAGGATGAGTTATTTAAAGCGACCTGATAGACTCGAACTTTTGACATACTTGATCAAGATGGAACAGACTACTCATGAATATGACAAATGGATTTTGACATGACTCGGAATAGAATCCAATTTGAGTGACACATCTTTTTTTCTTTTTCTTTTTTTTTTTTTTTTTTTGCAAAAGAACCAAGTGAGGATGCAATCGGTGCAATACTTTTGGCACGAAGAACACGAGGGCGATGATGCCTTACAAAACAAAATATTTTTACTGTGATTTAGACCACACCCGAGTTGGGCTGCCTACGTATCAAGTCCATGTAGTTATTGTTACAGTAGGGTTGTCCTTGTTGGAGTATGGATAAAAGTCTGATATTTGCGAAAAACTTGCATGACACTCTTGGTAGCCGTTTTGCCTATTTTGTAACTGATTCATTATATTTTTGGCAAACTGACTATTTCTTTCTTAGAGTTCAAGACTTGATATGGCTCCACTTCGATCCACTTTGTGAAATAGACTTATAGCTATTAAGATATACTCGTGCCAGATTTGAGGATTTTGGACTTGATTTCCCCAAATAAACAGTTGGCAATAATCTAACAAGGATAAGTTCACTAGTCTTCGAACCAAGTTGAGCTCGGAGACTAAGTTTTTAGTTTTAAATAATCTAAATTTGGCTCTTAAGTTTGATTTGACTTAAAATTGATTTTATGGATGACGAGTGTAAATGCCAGTTAAGATGCATGAACATGGCATAATTATGATTGCATGGAGAATTGAAAGAGAGTAAATTAAACATACATAGATAAAGGAGAGTATTTCATCTAGCCTTTAAGGGCACTAGGGAAATCACATGGTCACTCCTTTACTCCAAAATAATTAAATTAACTAATTATATTAATTAACTTACAAGAAAGCATAAATTGATGTTTACATTGAAAATAAAAGGGGAAAGAGATTAATTGAGAATTGGATTTGAGGTCTGAAGTTAAATTCCAAGCGTGCCTACGTACCTCATTGGATGGGGATCAAAACCCATGTAGTTCATTCCACAGTAAAGTGGAGGGGTTTAGGGATTGATTAGATTGGTTTGATTTGAGAGGATTTTAGAGTTGGTAAGAGAAGATGCTATATCTTCTCTTGGGAGATTTTGAGTGGGAAGAGTATTTTTTCGAACTGGAGTTATGCTTTACCGGCCTCTGAAATTAAGGATCTTACTCTAAGAGAGCAGATTTAATTAATTAATTTAGAATTAATCCAAGGAGAAATAATCCTAATTAGTTTCCAATCAAAGAGAAAGGAAACTTTTAAACACTAATTTAATTATTAATTAATTAATATTTGGAAATAATAACTAATTAATTACTTAATTTTTAGTTAAAATCAATGAGAGATTAACTAAAAAATAGGACTACTCAAAGAGAGTATAGGAGACTAATTAGAGAGAGAGAGAGAGAGATAGAACAAATGAATAGCCATCTACAAATGCTCTTGGTGTGAAGAAATATGAAGAGAATGAAGGGGTATTTACAGGTAAAGTGAGTGAGGTGAAAAGACCAAAAAAGGGCTGAAAAGTGGACTGAAAAAATGGCAAAAATGGAATTTATGCACACAGAGGGGGGACCAGCTGCCGGGACAAGCGGCAGATCAACTAGGGGTCTGCTCGAGTCCTCAAGCCTTGCCAGCGACTGCCACTGTGGTGGATGGCGCGTGTGTCAATGCGTCAGGGAGGCTCTGCTAGGGAGCCAACTGTGGCCGCCAACTATCCGTCGGCCTTCCAGGCAGTTGCTGCCGGGCTAGCCGGAGGCTTCACACAAAGTACCGGTGGATCTTTCGGTTATCCTGGCGAACTGCACTTCTATTCATGCTGACAGGCTGATTTTCAAGGTTTTCAAGTTTTTAAGACTTTCGGGTTAATTTTTTGGCTTTTGAGATTCTAAAAAATTACCGGTCAGTATCGGTGGATTCAGAATTAATTATCGGATAGTTTGACAGTTCGTTTTTGAAAAAATCCGATCAATTTCAGAAATGTAAGTATTCTTGTAGTATTATGCCTGAAAGCCCATTTTTGCTCTAGGGGCGCTGCTCGCTAACCGACTAGTGGGATCACCGTACTGGTTCTGCATAGCACACTAAATTTAGTAAGTGTCAAGCTACAGCCGCATTATAAGAGTGCAAAATTGAGGGTTCATAGCATGATATGATCCACATGGAGTTGGAGGTGTATATTAATGACATGATTATGAAATCAGAGATAAAAGAAAAACAATTAGTTGCTTTGGAAAAATTCTTGGATAGGATCATCCAATAAAAACTTTGCCTGAATCCTAAAAAGTGTGTAGTGTATTCAGAGTAAACTTACAAAAAGTGCTTGGATACATCGTAAGCTTTAAAGGTATAGAGATAGATCCGGATAAGATAAAAGCCATTCAAGAGATGTCACCTCCGAAGACTGATAAGGAAGTTAGGGGTTTCTTGGGATGAATTCAGTACAACAAATGATTTATTGCCAAGTTGTCCTCGATATGCAAGTCCATTTTCAAGCTCTTAAAGAAGAATTAGCCGACAAAATGGAACGAACAGTGCCAGCTTGCTTTTGATAAAATAAAAGAGTATTTGGTAAACCTATTAATATTCAAACCTCCTCAACCAGGTGGACCCCTCATTTTGTATTTGACAGTCGAAGAGATTGCTCTAGGGCAACGCCAGCTCAAGCAGATCCTGCTAGAGTGGAATATGCTAGCTACTACCTTAGCAAGAAACTATTTTCATATGAGGAGAAATACAACTCGATTAAGAAAGCTTGTTTGGCAGTAGTATGGGTGACTAGGAAACTAAGACACTACTTCCTTTCCTTCGAGGTCATAGTTGTATCTCGAAAGTATCCCATGAGGTATCTTTATAAATTCCCTACTCTAGTAGGAAAGCTTTCTCGATGGCTTATTTTATTATCATAATTTGATATAGAATATGCTACCAAGAGCAGTGGTAGATTTCTTGGCCCAACAACCAGTGGAAAACAATGAAGCCTTGGACTTAGATTTTCCGGATGAACATTTGGCAATGATCGAGAAGTAGACCTGAAAGCTTTACTTTGATGGGGCAGTTAATAAGAGTGAGGTTGGTGCTGGAATAGTCTTACAGTCGCCCGAAGGAGAAACCATTCCACTAGTAAAGAAGCTAGATTTTTCAGTCACGAATAATATGGTAGAGTATGAGGCTTGTTTATTTGGATTGGAATCTTTAGTAACTTTGGAAGCACAAGAGATTGAGGTGATTGGAGACTCTAAACTGGTGATAAAGCACGCGAAGAGTAACTGGGAGGTTAAGGAGGAGAGACTAAAGCCCTATGTAGATTACTTATAGGTTGTGCTCAAACACTTTTCAAAAGTAAGCTTTCGACATATGAATAGATTAGAAAACAATCTCGTTGATGCACTAGCTAGTCTAGTTTCAATTTGGGATGCTTCAGATAGATACCTATTTAAACCTTTTCTCATCACTAGGACAAGGGTTCCCTATTACTTGTTAGAGTATATGATCTAGAGCTGTGTATATATTTATGTAAATGTAAAATAACATCTTAATTAATGGCAATAAATATATGTTTCTATAAATCAATTATTCCATTGTATTAAATATATATTTGTAGTCCATTAGTATTTTGTAAGATGATCTATTCTCAAGTGTTGAGAATATGGATGACAAATCGCTCTTAAACAAATACTTTAAATGTTCATGGTCATAGGAATAATGACTAGGCATCATTAATAATGGAGTGACCGTCATCTCTGTTTGTATTTTATAATCAGTATGTGATACTCATGATTATAGAGGCAGTGAGCATCATTCTGCTTGACAAAAGTTGTCGATATAAATATATGGATATTCATATGAAGAATGATTGAACTGTGACGTTAGATGATGATAACATGGAGTTTTATTGCTAGTCAATAAATCATCGTCTAGGTCATAATTGTACATATAGTCCTTTGACTTGAGGGACACTGTATCTCATTCATTGGTAGTTGGGATTTGTTACTGCTTACATATTAATGCTATTCATGTAAAGGTATATGGCATGTGATGGTTCTAATTAGTTATGTATGGAGGTAAGTGATCGCCAAGAGAGAATTCATTAACTTGAATAAACAAGGAACAAATCCTATGCTATATGATTATTCTTGATAATCAAATCCTTGGCCAAGGTA
>CATKHJ010046671.1:0-11557 GCA_949750685.1 Vernicia montana
ATTGTTTTAATCCGCTTCCTGCTTGGATACGAACTAGAAGACTTCTTATTTGACTTTGGTCAATGGGCTTGCAAGTATTTTATATTGGGCCGGGCCCAACTTACTTTACTACCCAGTTCGGTATATTTTGTCCCTTATCAAGTACTAATGTAAATAAATAGAACAATATGAGCTAAAGTATAGCCCAATTGTCAATTTTATCAAAATGACTAAGTAAAGAAGTGAATGAACATGTTATTGTATAAGTGAAAGTGAGTCCCACCCCACTTGTAGTAAGTTTCGGCCAAAGCATGGCCTAGAGAAGAGATATACATATTTTTGTTATGTTGATTATTTATTCTTAAAAGGTTTAAGATAAGGCTTAAGGATGTGGGCTCCACATTTGACTTAATAAATTTTACTCATACAAGTATTATTTCCTCACATGTTTATTAAGTTTAAATATATTTATTAAAGATAAACATCTACCAAAATCTTTCAAAGATAAGAATAAATTTCCACCATTTGATTTGGTGATTAAATCTCCACCATTTGATCTTATGATTCAATCTCCACCACACAATTTTAAGTGAACAATCACTTAAGTCATTTTCTTCTCATCTTCTTACATAACAAAGAAAAGAAAATCTAGAACACTCTTCCTCACTCCCCAATTCGGAACACCCTCAACCATGACAAGATCAAGGGATCTCAAGGTAATTCTTTCACAAACTTGGTTCTTTTCTCCATCCTAAGCTTGAATCTTGAGTCAATTTCATTGTATTTGAATTACTTATTTCTTTTTCTTCTCTTCCTTGCTTCTGTTTCCTTGGGTAATTTGGGAAACATGCTTATTTGTTTTAAAATATAATAAAATATACTTGAATATACTTGTATATTATGAGAAAATTGATTAAATTGGATGGATATGTTGATTGAAGAAGTTAGAGTTTTGTATTGAGGATTATAAGAGATTAAGTAACTTAAATACCTTAAACTTGTGGCTTTTGTTTGGATAAGTTAGAATCCGAATTTGAATAAAGTAAAAACATAAAAATTGTAGATATATATATTATTCATACTCTAGTAAAATAAATTTGTAATATTTGATTTTTATAGGGAAATATCTTACTCGAACTGAAACTGACTCAGATTGATGACCTAATAGGTAGTCTGGAATTGAGTGACAGATTTGATGACCTTAAAGGCAGAAATGGGCCAAACATAAAACATAAGAAATGATCATTTATATGTGTAGTAGTTACTGATGAATGGAATTTACATTTTAATATGTAAATTATGAGATATAGTTAAATAAGTGAAGTTTACTCAGTTTATCTCTGTAACAAAAACATTACAGAATTTGAATGTTCACTATATCCTACATAGGATATATTTTAATCTCAATTTTGGATATGTTGTATGTTGATATATTTATTTTGATATTCAAAAAGAATCAACCCATTTGGATTAGTAGAAAATGAACTATGGTAGAAATAGTACCGAGAGGTCATACGTGCTTAATTAAGGATACAAGAAAATATATTGTTTTAGTACCACTATATGATCACTAGAGTTGATCTTTAATTTGACTAGAGTTAATCAATTAACTTGTCATTGTATGAATATAATGAATTTATAATGAAATGATAAAAGTAGAATGACTTATCGAATCAAGACAATGAGTTGAATGAAAATGAATAAAGTATTGAAATTCAACTTCTAGGCCTATTTGGCATGAAAACGAACAAAAATATATTGTAAAGTATAAGATGTGTATACATGTGCATTACATATTGAAATAAACTTGATATAATTGTTGGTAGTAAAATTGTCATAGTGTGTTCTAAGCTAAATCTATTAGGACTAATAATAGAATTAAGATAAGTTAAGTGAATTACTTAATGACGAGCAAAGTGTAACTTATGTGGTATAATTGGTTGTACAAATTAAAGGTTAAGGAAAGGAAGATGCTAAGAAATTAAAGGGATATTCGTACTGTGGTGCTAAATGCTATATTGGAGCAAAGGAAAAGAAGTGAGTTTGTAGTATTTTAATATAGTATGAGCATTTGCCCTTGAATTATCATTTACTTGAAACATATAAACCCTTAGAAGCCCTAGCTTTCATTGCATATAAATCTTGAACAACCATTTATATTCAAATCTCATATGCTAGGGTCATACTTGATGGCCTTTCGCCTATCCGTTATTTCATTGATGGTCTTTGGCTTACTTGTTATTCATTAATGGCCTTTGACCTACTTGTAAATTCATTGATGGCCTTCGGCCTAGTTATTATTTTATTGATGGCCTTTGGCCTAATTGCTATTTCACCAATGGCCTTCGGTCTATCAACTAATTCATTAATAACCTTTAGTCTAACTGTTATACTACCAATTCAATTGAACATTCTAAAGTTCACTTGAAGCTATTGTTGAAACTATGAAACCTCATTGTTATTGTATTAAATTTGCATTTGATTTATGATTCATATATTATGAACTTTCTATAAATTATATTCCTGATAAGCAGAAATCCCCCTACTGATGTGGGGTAGCACATCGGACCTGTACATGGTAAAAAGCCTGTGGATAGGGTGAGCGTATTCGCCTCAACTAGGAGGGGTGGTCCTAGCAGTGAGACTTGATCAGTCTTACGCTATGTATTACTATTTATGAGTGAGCAAGGAATTAGCCGCCACTCCAGCTATTTACATATGGGAAACATACTGTTTCCAAATTCTACTGATTTCTGCTAAATTGTTTATAAATGAAATCTCTATTGCATACCTGAAAGGTAGCCTTTCATTGACACCAAATGGTACTAAATTCCCATCTCTGTTATATATTTTTCTTGCCGGCATATTATATTAAAATATTACATTCTTATTGAGTATAACTCACCCTTTAGTGGTTTATAATTTTTCAGGTAATAATGGAGGTCAAGCAAGAAAATTCTCAAATTTCATTTCTCTGTTTGGGATTCCCTTTGCTGCAAATGATTATCTTAAATTTAGAATTGTAATATTATGGTATTTTGAAGAGTTAAATCTAGAGCTCCATGGTCTCTATAGTCCTTAGAATTTATTATTGAATATTAGAGATTGCTAATAATGGTTTGTAATCATATTATAGTGATATTAGATATAATGAATGATAACTGCTATAAATGGATGATGATAAGTGCTATGAATGCTAATAGCATGGGAATATTGTTGATAAACTTTGGTATCTTCCTGAGATATGTTAAATATATAAATATGGATTTATAGGTTATGATCCTAGATACTTGTACATTGTATAATGTGCTTAGTATAACATAGAATAGAGGGTTCTATGGGTTTAGGTAACCTTATGTCTTCCTATGCCCTAGGACTGTCACATCTCAAAAACGGGATATGACAATAGTGGTATCAAAACATAAGTTTAAGTCTAGTATAGACTTACTAAATTGTAAGAGTCATAATATATAAGTTGAACCATAGAGCATAAGATTCCTTGTTGTCAATTACAATCCATCATTTATATATATATATATACTAGTGTGAATAATTATATGAATAGAACCTTAAATATGTTCAAAATGATGTATATGAACTACAGTATAATATGCAAGTGAACTGATAAAAGAAAAAAGAGGTCGATCCCCTAATGGTTGCTCTTGTGATAAAGTAAATGAGTATTAATGAAAGGAAATTTCCTAAATAATCATTTGTTGAACACTGATAGAAACATCAGTGTATTTATTGTTTATGAAAAAGCTTCTATAATATGAATAACAATCGGGTTGTATGAACTCTTAATGCTTATAAAAGTGTGTGTGTATTGTTTAGGATAAGAAATAGCCTTAGGAAATTTATCTCATCATGATAAGAGTATAAAAGAAATTTAACATTACCTTATACGTTGCGTCAATGTAAAGATCACCTGTACACGTCGCTTAAGTTTAGGCGACAGACCAGAAAGGAAAAGGAAGGTGAAAACTATTAAAGACTATAATGGTAGTAAGGAAAAGAACTGCATGAATCAAAGCGAGAGATCAACGAATTGATTAGGAAAGGGAATGGATGCCATTTATTGTGTACTTAGCAGTAACTCCACCAACGACCAAGAGAGGCAAAGATTCCTCCGCTGTATATATTGATACCGCGAAGAATTAAAGAAAAATGTTGATTAGCATGTGTTTGGGAAAAAAGGATCACCTTATATCTAAGGAAGGAAGTGATTGAAGACATATAAGTTATTATACTACTTCTAGAATAGTAAGTGAAACTGCTTATGATGAGATGACAAGTATGAATAAAGGAAGGATATAATTTTTTTTTTTTGTTGGATTGTATGAAAGTCCTAAAAATGAAAGTAAGGAAAAAGGTTAAATAGAATAAGTATAATGGTCAAATTAGGCATTCTAAAGGGAAATGGTAAAAGTTAAAATCAAAAGGGACATAAGTGATGAAAAGCATAGTGTGAAAAGAAGTACTATGAAGTTTAATTGATTAGAACGAATCTATTCTAAATGAAATATTCCATATTGAGAATGAGTTAATAATAAGATAGTACTCGATAAGTAAGGGTGGATGAAATAGGAAATGATAAATATAAAATGCGACCAAGAAAAGTAAAAGTGATATGATAAAACGAAATGGTAAACACTAAGATGAAAAATGTAAGAAGCGATAAAGTAAGGAGGATTACGAGGATAATAAAACTGTCACATCCCGCTTTCGGGGTGTGATGGTCCTAAGGCATGGGTAGGCATAAAGCCACCGAAAACCCGTAAAATTCAATAACACTAGCAATTAAGTACAAATCCAGCAGCATGCCGATAACACATAGGACTTTTTCCTAAAATACAAAACCAACAATAACAATTATAACACTCCCAATATGCCATATTTATACCCCTAACTTCAAAAACATTACAATATTCTCCCATTCATTCATTGATTTAATCCAATATATAATATAAATTAAGTCAATCATTATTTTTATTATTTACAATATTAATTAACTTAATTAATCCATTAAGCACACATACATACATCTATTATATAATATTATATTAATATCTTGAGTATCATGGAGCAACTAAGAGATTCACACATATGTCTATATACTTAGCAAATATTTGCATACATTTTATACACATAAAATATCCCAAAACTATAAACCTTTAACAAATCTCACACAGGTTTCAAGCGGAAATGATTACTTGAACTGTGATCGATTCTCTAACTTTCTGTAAAAAAAAAATAAGGAAAAATGGGTGAGATAAATCCCATTGAATATAAATTACATTACTATACGAGTTGCACAAAAATAAAAAATAAGTTGAAAGAAACAATATAATGGCTTTTGAAATATATTCATAAGGATGAGCAATTAGATGATAGGACAAGAATCATTATTTTTAGGAACCAAGTGTATAATAATTAGTGGAATAAGAATAATAGACAGTAGTAGAAATATGGTCTAACATGGTCTATGTATTGAGTAATACCATATCATTACACCCGACAGGCCAAGCTGAGCAACTAGGATCATACCTCCTCTTAGCTAGAGGTCGATACTATGTACACAGCCCAGTGATCCCTACACCAGATAAGGAGACTTTTGCTCAAGGTCTCAAGGTCTCATTTATGGTTTTAAGGTCTCATGGTCTCAAAGTCTTCAGTCAATAAACGATAATCAAGTAATCAATCAATGAAATTCACGGCGTTTCGAGTAATAGCAATATTATCAATAAGATGGAAGTTCTGGATTTTCAGAATTATTTAAACATTTAATTAGGTACATCAACGGTTAAATTGTAAGCATACAACTAACCTTCATTTAGGTATAAGTAGCAAGGAAGTATATATAATGAAAGGAAAACAATAAATACAAAGGTAGTAATATAACTTATACTCACCTCTATCTCCAACAATATGGACAATAAAAGTTTTTCTGTTTTTTACCCCTTTAATTCAATTCCATTTGTTGTCCTTCAATAGAATTTACACATAATACATACAAATAATAAGTTAAATTATAATAACAATCACATCAAAAGGTAATTTCCTAATTTCTGCCCCTAAAACCACTCTGATCCTGACGTACTGTTTTGCTTATTTCTTGAGCTACACCATTCCAATTGCTATGATTACTTCTTCATTAGAAAACTTATACACAGTGTATTAACATATCCAAATATTAGCTCATTTTAAGCTTTACACTAATCACAGTGACCAGCTAATGTCTGCTCTGCCTCTGAACCCTAGGCAGACTGAGCTATCTCCAATATTTTTACCATGCCTCCCTATTCCCTAGGCCAAATGCTACACTTATTTAACTTAATTAAAATAGACATTCTATATATCATTTGTTATGTTTTATCCTTGCACTAATTTTGTCTTCAAATCCCTCAAAATTGTGTCTTAATTTATGTTGTCCCATTAGCCCTGCATACAGGGGCAGTCCAATTGTAGCCACAGTTACTCCACACACACTTAGAAATAATTCAAAACCTTTCAAGGATAAAATTATACATATAAAGGACCAATTCATTAGTTTATAGTTTGGTCTAATTCTGTCTCTAAGGTCCCTTAACCTATTGCTTAAGTTCTGTATCACCATTGACCCTACATACAGAGACAGTCCTAATGCAGGATCCATATCTTCTAAAGTACTAAGAAATTATCAAAAAACTTTCATTGGTATTTTATTCACACTCCTGCCTACACTTTCTCAATTTTGTCCAAATTCAAATTCGGGCTCCAAGGCCCTTGAATTGGATCCTCAAGTTCCAGTAATCAACTTCTCACTAAAACCAAACCCTAAGCTTTCTTCACTTATTCTTCCTCCCATCACTTTTACTTCATTTTCCTTCACTCAAACACTCTTAAACATGCTCTTTTGTTCCATTCAAACCTCAAACAATCAACTCCCTTCATAAATCCTATAGAACCCAAGATGAATATATAGAGAAGATACAAAAAAAAAAAAAAAAAAAAAAAAGCTCAAATTCCACAAGCTAATTACTTAAAACAACAAAGTAAACATTATTTGAACTAGTTCTTACTTTAATTTGGCTTCCCTTTCTTTTTTTTTCCTTCAAACCATGGATCTCCTTACCCTCTTCTTCTTGTTCTTCTTCTTTATTTTAGTTTAGGCGACTTAGTTAAAAATAGTTGAAGTGAGTAAATAAGAATAACTTATCTACTCACATATATTATTATTATTATTATTATCATTATTATTATTTTACTAATATTTATCTAACCTATTGTCTTTTTACTCCTTCATCCGGCCACCTCCTCCAAGTTTACACATTTTAATTTATTTATTTTTTTCTAATTAAACCAAAGTCAATTTGTAATGATTATTTTCTAACCTTTATTCACAACTTTGTCATTTCCTATCTCTTTTCACTCTATTTTCTATATTATTGTATAATAATATTTTTAATCTAACTTTTAAGATTTTAGGACTATAATTAATTATTCTTCCATCAAATTTTCCTAAGTCAAAATATGTGAAAAATCTCGAAATCGAAATTCATCAATTCCGCGCTTAGCGTACAGTTTTCCGAACTCGTTTTCTATTTAAAGTTTCAATTCCTAATTCTATTTTCCCCTTTCTTATTTCCTATATTCAATTTAGTTCTGAGCTACTTTCTAGTCTTTGGTGACCTAGGAACACCTGGGGTGTTATAAAAACTATGGTGCAAAGAATGAATTAGTATGGTTAAGAAATGTTGCTTAATAAGGATAAGATTGACATAAAAACAAGAAAAGGAAAAGTTATAGTGATAAAACAAATGTAATAGATAAGTTTGATTTAAATAAGTTAACACTTGGGTTATCAATAATAGTTAATGAGAAGAAAAAATTGGAGATGAGCATAATTGATTATTATTGCATAAAGATATAATGAATTCATTAGAATAGTGGCTTATAGCAAATAAGCTTAGTAAGAATAAGAAGCGTGAATGTTTAAAGATTTTCAACGAACTAGAGTAGCCTTGATAAAGCTGTGGGAATCCAAGTAATTATGGAAAGAATTGCAATTATTGAGGAAACTTGAGCACATCTGAAACTCACTATGGATGGATCGGACGTAGAGTCAAAAGGAATGCGAAATGGCTAAGAAAATGATTAGATTAGTTTGAAATAAGTTAAATGAAGAAGTATCTAAAAGAGAAATTTAAATCATAGAAAGTATGGATGCCACATAAGATGGATATGTATTGCAAATTATGATAAGACATATTAAAGATATAAATGCCCTCCCGACAAAGAAAATGTATTGAAGTTGAAGCATCT
Source organism: Vernicia montana (assembly GCA_949750685.1). Taxonomy (NCBI): domain Eukaryota; kingdom Viridiplantae; phylum Streptophyta; class Magnoliopsida; order Malpighiales; family Euphorbiaceae; genus Vernicia; species Vernicia montana. Next base: position 8,284 of record CATKHJ010046671.1, read on the forward strand.
CACAATAATTGGAGCATGGTCCAGGATGCTACTTAGAAAGCTGTGACCATATATGATGATTTATATACTGTTCTGATTGAGGCAACACACTCACGATAAGAGAAAGAACAAGATTCAGCTATAGATATAAAGACTATAAAGCGAGAGATTTGCAAGCTAAAGCAAGAGTTGGATAATATAAGACAATTGAGGAACTAAATATATCCTCCTCTATTATTGCAAATGGAAATTTCAATGCCAAGGAATGAAATGATTCACCCACCCTCCCACCTGTTAATGTATTAGAACAAATTGAGTTGGATAATATTATTAAATGAGAAAAATAATTTTCATGATTTTCAAAGAATTGGAAGTCTCAAAAATCTAAAATAAAAAAGAGAATACTATAGAAAAGAATCTTAAGAATTTTAAAGAGAAATGAATAAGCTTGAACAGAGATTACTTGACATGAATGCCAAAGTGAACCAACCATTATAGTTATAACTAAAGAAGGAAAAAGAGAAAGGAATGACTTTAAAGAAATATAGATAATAAATACCCTTTAATGTCACTATGAAAGATGTTGATTCCATAGTAATCGCTCCTATTGTGAAGGAGGATGGTCCCCTAGTGATCACTCCTATCATAAAGAAGGTCGGTCCCCTAGTGATCGCTTCTGTGACATGATAGTAATAATGAATTAGAGAGACTGATAAAGAGTAAATGAAGAGAATAATTTGAGTGTCTCCGATGTGAGTCAAAAAGTTTCAATTTGATTGATCGAAGGGACTGTCATAATAAGAAAAGCATCGACTTAAACGGGAACACATGAAATGAATAAGTAGGATAAAATAAATTTGATCATAAGAAGTATCACCGCTGTTTGAAGAGAGTAAATAGAAAATAATGTAAGAACTATGACCTGAATATTGATATATCTACAAGTTTGAGTAAACCCAAAAATCTAAATGATAAAAATGAAGCCTGAAGTATTGGCATGTGAATGCATTAGAGAATGACATCAATTAAGTAAAGTTGCATTCTCTTCATTGCACTTGTTAACTACAAGTCATTATTATAAAAATTAACAGGGAAAAGATCACACTCTCTACAATGCCAAGTCATTCGTAATTTTAATACAAATATGGAATTGATAGATATGGCTAAAATAAAAAGAATAAGTATAAGGAAAAAGAAGAGAAGAAACAAAAGTAAAAGAGAAGTATGAAGTATATTAGAGTATAATGTCATAAATGAAAAGAAAACGAGAATTATATGCCAAATCCATCAAAGTATGAATCATGGCTAAAGAATAAATATTTTATTTGGACCTACAATTGGCATATGAATGGACTCTAGAGAAGAATGAGGAATTTTAATTAATCTGTCATAGTAAATCGAAATATGGAAGTGACAATGACGGATCAAGGTTATGAAAAGAATATGAAGTGAATCAAGGATGGACAAAATATGTATAATGATTAATTATGACTATGAATTAGATGTGTTACAAGGATAACTAAAAATTTGAAAGTGTATAGTATATGTGATCATTAAGGAGTGATAAATAGGTTTCTGATGTATAGGATTTCCTTGTAAGAAATAACATTATATGATTATGAAAAGTCTCAAGTGATTCGAATAATAAAGGAAGATATTGGATGAAATCCTATATGTTCAAAGTTTCTTAAAAAATACTTAAGAAAGAACTATTGTATTAAGCAATTAGGACTAATTAGTTACATAAAGTGGATCCTGAGTATGATATTTAAATTGAATTTCATTGAAATGAAGAAAACCAACTAATTGAAGAACTCCGCTTATGAATAAGCAAACCAAATTAAAAGGGAATAGATAAATCTGCTACATATGGAGGAAAGGGCAGTTGACTCATAAGATTCAAGAAATGAAAAGAAGATTTAAAGAAAAATAATAGTGTCAATATCTAACGAAGTAAGTACCACCAACGGTACTAGTGTAAAGTTCTATAAGTAAGATAAAGTAAATGGAATTAAAGTATATGAAAGAAAGGATTGAATAGAATCATAAATAAGGTAATGTGGGAAAAGAAAATTGAGTAGTAGAGATAAAATGATATGATGGAAAATAGTGATTCTTAAGTTAGATAAATATTCAATGTGTTTAAATAACTATGAAAATGAATCACAAGATAAGTTGTTAAGTACATAGTTTATCGATATCCTGAAATACAGTTAACCAAACAAGACTAGAAGATTATAATTGAGTTTGAATAAACCAAATTATAAGAGTAAAAGAATCAATTTTGAAATAAATAATTTTAACATGATTTGAATTGATATGATAGTTAAAGAATAATAAAGATTATCGATGTTAAGTTCGTAAATAAAACAAAAGGTAGAATCATATTATGATACGTTAATACATGTCTTAAAGGGTATGGATCTTAAGCATAAAGAGAAACCACTTGGTAGGATCATATCAAAGATATAAAAGAAATAATTATTTTCTTGAGTTAACACATATATAAAAAGATATGAAAATATAGAAGTATGTAATAATATAACATAAGAAATAGTTCATTATTGAAAAACTGAAGATTTGATAATAAAAGATATTACGGTTTGGAATTAATATTGATTGCCAAAACAAAGAATAGATAATCATTGATGAATAGAATAACTAAGTAAAACTATAAAGAAAGAAGTTTATTAGATCATGTATTTTAAAGGTCACTCTCATGAAAGATGTTATGAGAATCAATCGGAAAGGAAAACTATTTCCTCAATATATTAGGCCCTTTAAGACTTTTGACAATATCTTACAAATTGAATTGCCACCGACATTAATACATATTCATCATGTATTCTACATATGAATATTAAGAAAGTATGTACTAGATCTCTCACATGTTTTGCAATATCAAGTCATCAAAGTTGATGGAGATTTATTCTATTAAGAAGTCTCTGTAATCATTTAAAAAGATGAAAGAAGCAAAGATAACGTGTGTGAGGCCTCGCCTGAGCATCGGTCCGATCCGCTAGAGGGGATCGAAATGCTCATTCGGGTTTGAACTCACGATGGAACCCTCGGGTTCAGATTAATTGATTTTGAAAATGAATTTAGGAGTCGCCACCTTAATTTTATTTTATTTTGGGAAAAGCTAAGGAAAAACCCATTTGACTCCAATTATTTATCCAATGGAAAAAAGTGCACTAGCCTCGATTACCAAAGAGGATTCGGGGACTAGGTTTTCGGTTCATTTTAATTGGTTTGGCAAATTTAATACACAATGACTTAAAATAAATTTCATGAA
>CATKHJ010046679.1:0-22754 GCA_949750685.1 Vernicia montana
GTACTTCTTCATCGAATTCAATACCAACTGAACTCAATTAAGTTGTGACTGTGTTAAGTTCGTTGAGATGTTGAGCTGTCGATGCGCCTTCCGTCATCCGCAGATTGAACAATCGCCTCATGAGGTGCACTTTATTTGAGGCGGATGGCTTCTCGTACATACTAGCAAGAGCCTTCATAAGACCTGCTGTGGTCTTCTCCTTTGCTATATTAAAAGCAACATTATGGGACAACATCAATCGGATAACTCCGAGGGCCTGCCTGTCTAGAAGGTTCCATTCTTCTTCCTCCACAGACTCTGGCTTTTTCCCTGAGAGAGGTTGGTACATATTTTTCTGATATAGATAATCCTCTATCTGCATTTTTCAGAATTCGAAATCTGCGCCATCGAACTTCTCGAGTTTCACCTTCCCTTCGTCTGCGGCCATTGCTCCCACTCAAATCTGACTTTCTTTAAATTTTTCTAACAATTCTTGTGAACCACTGTGTATATAAATACCACCGTCGATAGATTGATACTACCTGCAAAATTTCACTATTCATGAAATTTACTATCCATATGAATAGTAACTGTACGTATGAACAGTACCCCATATGAATAGTACTATACGTATAAATAGTACCATACCCTGCTACAGTTCTGAGTTGGACTTTTACAGTTCTAAACAGAGTTGCAACAGTTTTCAAACAGTAAAATCATGCAAAATTTTTTGCACAATTACTGTTTTACTATTCACCAAATTTTTTGATTTTACACACCGTTTCAAAAATGGATCACACCAAAAAATTCATCGTATTTTTCTCTTCCGTGCAGTTTATTTATTTTCTCAAAATATGATACTGTCCCGGACAACAGTCCCACTAAAATTTCTCTTTATCCCAAAATAAGAACCATAAGCTCTGATACCAGTTATTGAGAATTAACGCGAATTCCCTATATGCCAGAATTATGAGAGAGAGCAAAAACAATAAACAACACACAAAATTTACGTGGTTCGGCACAAACTTGCCTACTCCACGGGCTGTTGCAGATCTTTCACTAAAGGAAGAAAGTATACAGTATTTACAACACTTACAACTGAAGAAAATTTCTCTCAATTTTCCCTCAACAAATCTCACTATTTTCTCTGTACCTCACCACATATATATTTACAACTTAACAAATACTCTACTAAACATGAAAATAAGGTGTTGTATTTATAGAGCTAACAGCTCATTCTTCACGTGTATTTGCCACCAAACTTGCAGCTGTCAAATGCTTCATTTGTCAAAAAATTTGGCAGCCTTTTGACAAGTAAAAAAAAACGTATTATTGATTGTTAACAAAGTTGGTGCAGTTTTCTTTGACTTCGCTGCAAACTTTGACAAGAATCTATGTATTTTTAGCATGCGGAATGGTTTACGTCACAAAAATTGCTGGCCCAACCCTCCTTTCTAGGGTCACTTTCTCTATCTCCTTATATGTGAATATAGAGTTTGATAGTTATCATCGAGACTTATGGTAAGACCTATATCATATTATGATTATTTTAATATTTTTTTTTATAATGAAAAAAAAAGATCAATTTTTTTTATAATGATGATATGAATAAAGACCAAGGATTTTATGAGTACAATATAAGGTTAACCAGGGTACAATTGAAATCTATATTTTGTGACTTGTTTATGGTATACTATCATGTAAATACTAGTTATTTATGACATATTATTAATGTCATTTATTATAATAAATTGTCAATTTAGCTAAACTTGAATTCAATGCTCTTGAATGGGAGTAATTATTTAATACGCGGATTCTTAATGCTGAAATGCATTTAGATGCTAACGAGTTAGGTGAAACTATTAAGGAAAGAAATACAGCATCAAACCAAAACAAAGCAAATGTTATGATTCTACTTAGATGTCATTTAAGTAAGAATTTAAATATTGAATGTCTCACTGTTAAGGATTCTTGTATTCTCTGGAAGAGCCTTAAAGATCGATACGATCACTTGAAAGTTGTGGTACCACCACAAGCTCAATATGACTAGCTAAATCTACGCCTGCAAGACTTTAAGTATGTTTCAAAATATAATTCAACCATGTTTAGAATCACTTCCCAGCTGAAATTGTGTGGTGATAAAGTTACAGAATATAATATACTATAGAAGACATACTATTTTTATGCTTTTAACATGCTCCTGCAGCAGTAGTATAGAGTGCGAAAATTTACAAAATATTTTGAACTTATTGCTTGTCTTATAGTAGCTGAAAAGAACAATGAATTGCTAATGAGAAATCATCAAACTAAACCCACTGGTATAGCAACAGTCCCTGAAGTGAATGCTGTAAATAATCAAAAGTCAAAACTCAAGAGTAATGTACTTTTGGTAGATCATGAGAACTTTAGAAGAGAAATAACCCACATAAAGGATACAACTCAAACTCAATATATAGACACCTGTGAACCCTCACTTTAGCACCTCCAAAATTATTTCTAAACTCACCAAAGCTTATCGGAATATTTTTCTATCCAAACTGACATTTTTTTTTATTCTGACTGGACTTCCCGTACCAGACAATATTTTTCAAAAATCAACCGACTTTTCTCCGAAACTGACTATCAAAATGTCCGATAATTGATTTCGGATCCACTGTCATAGACTAGTAATTTTTCAGAACTCTAAAAACCCCAAAAACTGACTCGAAAGCCCCGAAAACCTAAGCCACAGGTCGGATAGGCACGAAACCAGAGCAGCCAAGGGGACGTCTGCATGACAGGCCTGCGGGTTTGCGAGATGTTCACGTGACAACTGCGAGGGACGGCTGCGGACGCGTCAGATGTCTCGCAGCCACCGTAACTGGTCTAGTGCGGCTGCGCATACCCACCTGACACGCGTCGTACTGACCCGTGTCAGTCGCTTCAGTACGACGCTGACTCGTCCACTACCAGCGGATCAGCGGGCCCTTACGAAGGCGGTCCTTGAGATTCTGACGCAGACACGCGCAGATCTGACGTGGATCCATAGCCTTTCCTCGCGGACGGCCCCCTGTACACGAAAATGACCTTTTTGCCCCTGTTCCGGATCACTTTTTCAGCCCTTTTTGGTCTTTTCACCCCATTTTCATTTCCTATAAATACCCCCTCAATTTCTCATATGAAATGACACCAAGAGTTAGTATTGAATTGTCTACTACTCTCTCTCTCTCTCTCTCTCTAATTAATTAAACTCTCTTTGATTTTAATTAATTAATTTTAATTTAGTCTCCACTCAATTTGATTAATTAATCATTTTAATTAATCACTTTAATTAATTAATCATTTTAATTAATTAAAAATTGAGTAATTAATCCTTTTAAATTAATCTTCCTTAAAGTTAATTTAAATCTAATCCATCTCTCCGAAATGGAATTTTGATCCGGTAAAACCATCCGCACATCACATATCTAAAAAAAAAGGTATAAATTTTTACCCTCACTCAACCCCCAAATAAAATCAATCCAACTAAACTGATCAATCTCTAAACCCTTACACCTCACCATGGAATGAACTACGTGGGTTTTGATCCCCCATCCAATGGGGTACGTAGGCACACTTGGAATCTAAATCCAAGCCTCAAATCCAAATCCCAATCAATTCCCTTTCCCTTTTATTTTTCAATATCAATCCATTGTACATGTAAATGTTAATTAATGTTATTAGTTAATTTAATTATTTTGAAGTAAATAAGTGATATTGTGATTTTCCTACTACTCATAAGGGTTAGAGGAAACACTCTCATTTACTTGCGGATGTTTAAATACTTACTCTTTATTTTTGCATACACTCATAATTATGCTATGATCATGCAATTGTCATTAATACTTGTCATCCATGAAATCAATTTTTAAGTCAAATCAAACTTAAGAGTCAAATTGAGATTATTTTAAAATAGAAAACATAGTCCCCGAACTCAACCTGATTCGAAGATTAGTGACTTTATCCTTTAGTAAATTAATCAAAGATTAATGAATTGGAGTCAAATTGAGTTTTTTTCTTAATTTTCCCATTAAAAATAAATTAGGGTGGCGACTCCTGAATCATTTTCAAAAATCAAATCAATTTTTCGAGGCGATAGCCACTTCCAATCATGAGCACCGAAAGTCGTACCTAAACCTCCCTTAAAAATCGCTCGCCTTTTCTTAAGGCATCATTTTTTCGAGCGAGGGGAGGGATGTTCGAGCGAGATCTCACAGTTGGCGACTCCACTAGGGATTAGTTTCCACCCTTTTTCAAATAAAAGGAAAGCAAAAATAAGAGGATTACTATTTGGATAGGATTTTTTCAAAATAATCTCTATTTGGCATTTAAGTTTAATTTGACTTTCATGCATCACTTTGCATAACAAAGGCTCCTTACCTAACCTTAGATTTAGGAAAACTTTTGGATGGTGAGTAGCATTGGCTCGATAACTCTCTTTGAGTATGTTGGGAGATAGCGAAAGCATTCCACCCCGCGACGAATCCTCGATCATTTTGGGGGTATAAAGAACAATCCATACTGTTGGACTCAAGCGAGTCTCTTTGACTCATATGTAGTTAGGTATATCGATGCTCTAGTGGGACGAGGACCCTTAAACCAAACCACCCTTCACCCATTGTGCATATAGTTGCCTTAGCATTGGACCTTAGGTTTCATGAACTGTAATAAATAAAAAACTTGTGCATAAACCATGAAACTCTTTTTGACATGCATCATAACATTAACATGCATACATGCATAAGAAAATCGAGAATAGAGTTTTCTCACCCAATAAACCAAAACCAGTGGTCCATCACCCAAACAATACTCAACCAATAAAACCTGGTGAAGGGAATCATTTTCCTGATATACCGTTGCATCCATTTATTCTTTCTTCGGTGTAAATTCTTACCTTTCCTTTTCTTTTTCTTTTGAAGGTACCAATGGGCAACACCTTTGATCAAGACGCTATAAACGCCTTTTTTGCCAGCCTCCTCAAGAAACAAAAGGAAACTTTGCAAACCGCACTCACCACCGCCCTCAAAACTTAAGCCGATTCATTTGCCAATGCTCTCAATACCCAGTCTGCTAACTTCATTAATGCCCTTAACACCCAACACTAGTCCATCCTCAACCAGGTCAAGGAAATGACCAATGCCACCACTGCTCATGCTCATGCTTATATTGAGTTCACTTCCACCCAGGCCGGTACTAGCCATGCTCTTACTTTCACTACTCCCATTATCGATCTGACTGATAAAGGGAAGGCTCCTGACACCCCTACTTCTCCTACTTTGGACTTAAATACCACTGCCCCCTCCCCTATTATGAATCTTTTTCAAAATGGGGACTTCTCTAGCTTTCCCGAAGCTAAGAAACTGATGGAAAAGTTTGAGGCTATGGAAAGAACTCTTAAAAACATAAAAAAGCACGAGGACATGATAGATTTTGACTCCCTTGCTCTGTTCCCAAATGCGCAGGTTCCACCTAAATTTAAAATGCCGATCATGGATAAATTTAATGGCACCACGTATCCCAAAACTTATCTGGAGATGTACGTAGGGGCCATGAGACCCTTCGGAGTGGATGACGAGCTCCTTACTCAATTATTCCAACAATCTCTAACCGGAGCTACAGTCAAGTGGTTATAAGATCTCAACCAGAATCATAAGAGAAGTTGGGATGACATATGCAACGCATTTGTTAAACAATACCACTACAACATCGAGGTGGATGTCACTCGCCAAGATCTGGAAACCACCAAACAAGGACCAAGAGAATCTTTCACCGCGTTCCTTGCAAGGTGGAGGTCTAAGGCAGCGCAAATGATAAATTGCCCATCTGAAGAAGAGAAAATTGAAATCATTGACAAGAATCTCCTCCCCCAATACTAAGTCCATTTGCAAACTTAGTATCTTTCAGATTTTCGAGCTCTCATTGCCATTGCTTCTAAGATTGAGGATTTAATTCAATCCAGTCAAATCAAAGATTAATCCTTAAACTCGAGGTATCGCAAAAACACCAATTACATTTCCAATACTACTCAATCTTCTAGGAAAAAAGGAGGGGAAGTAAATATTGTCTCCTATCACCAGCCGATGAGGTTAAAGTCAAGGAGAACTTTTTCTAAATTGGGCATGCCTCTAAGCACTGTTTATAAAAAGGCCTTAGGAGCTCATCTTGTGAAGCCTTTAGAGCCAAGAGCACCCCCCAATCCTCTACCCAGGAACTACAATGCCAATAAACACTGCAACTATCATCAAGGGCTGGGACACAAAACTGACGATTGCAAAGCCCTAAGGCATACGATCCAAGACCTCATTGATAATGAAGATATCATCACTCCCAAACCCAATCCCAATATCACAACAAATCCTCTCCTAAAGCACCAGCCAAATGTCAACTTCATTACTTCTAGTGAATCTGAATCTGATCCTCTCTCCATGATCCACCCTACTCTTGACTATTGTTGCGTGCTAGATCTGAATGATTTCATTAATGAAATTAACGCAATTACATGGAGTGGGAGAATCCTTCCAGTCCTACCACAGCCTGCCGTGCCAAAAGAGACTACCCTAGTGAACCATAATGTTCCTCCCCCCTCTGAAAAGCTCAAAGGTCACAATCAGCCTGAAGAGGATTCCATCCTGAAGCAGCTGAAAAGAACCCAAGCTAATATATCCATTTGGAGCCTCATTCAATCCTCTTACCCTCATCACCAAGCTCTTTGTAAGGCTTTGAACTAGTGTCAGGCTCCAATTGACATCATGCCAGAAACCCCTTGTGGCATCCCTGACGAGCACAACCAAGTTTGTGTCTATCTCCTTTAGTGATCATGACATTCTGCAAAGTGGAAAAAATCACAATCAAGTCCTCTATATCACTGTGATGACCCGAGGAAAAACTGTACCTATGGTGTTGGTAGATAATGGGTCTGCACTGAATGTCTGCTCACTAAAAGTGGCTAGCTGCCTAGGATTAGAGGCTATGGATTTCACTCCGTCAAACCAGATTGTGAGAGCCTGCGATAACACCAAAAGGGAAGTCTTAGGTGTTGTCACTCTGAATGTCACTATTAGACCTATCACTATGCCTTTCTTTTTCTAAGTGATAGACGTCCCAATCTGCTTTAACCTCCTCATTGGAAGGCTGTGGATCCATCAAGTGAAACTTGTCCTATCCTCTCTCTACCAAAAGTTGAAATTTCCCCATGATACAAGTATTATAACAGTCAAAGCTTATGTACATGGGAAGAATGACATTCCTAACTCTGTTCCAATCTTGGAGATCAAACTGGAACCTTTTGTTATCCCTCTGTCAAGCTTTTCCTTCGACACCATTCAGTTCATTCAAGGGGAAGGTAAAGAATTTGTTCCTTTTAACTTTGACCCATATGGCAATATGGTTGTTGCTAATATGATGAAGAAAATGGACTATTTTCTAGGTCTGGGTATGGGAAAAAACCAATAAGTGATCACTCGATTCCTGGAGTCCCCCGCTGCCACTCCTCCGTTTGGCTTAGGCTATGAGCCCAAACTAGAGGATATAGCAGAATTAGAGGAAAGAGCTAAACTAAGAGCTACTGCCAAGAGGCGATGTGAGATTTATGATTGGCCCATGCGCCCTTACTTCAAGACCCTAAATGGATATTTTGTGAAAGAGGGGGAAGAATTTCTTTATTGTGTTTTTCCTGAACCTTGGTATTACCCTATTTCTAGAAAATTAATCCCTGGATTTGAAATTTTCTTTGATATCAGGCTTAGTCTAGAGGAGTGTGAGCCAATTTATCTGCTGGAGGAGGATTGGGAAGCAAACACGGAGCCCTCTCTCTTTGAATCCATCCACATAATCACTGAACACCTAGAACCTGATCCCACCAAGTTCATCCATCCATCTCAAGCTTCACCCAACAACTGGTATTTTAAGAAGAGCAACGGCCTTGTTATGCCCCTATCTAAATCTATGTCTGAGTCTTTTAAGTATATGTCTGAGTCTGTCTAGTCTACTTTTGAAGTCGAATATGTCAAGTTCAAACTTGTAACCCACCCTGTGGGCTTATCCTTTGCTGTAACCCATGATGATGGGAACTTTATCAGCAATAAGAAGTTTGAGTTTTCTGCTTACTTTCCTGACTCTCTATGCTCTACTTTATATGATTCATCCTTAAATGAGACATCTAAAAAAGAAAATAAAAAATGAAAATGGCAAAGAATCAATCAATTATGGCACAGAGGAAAAGCCCGAAATCACATACATTGCATCTGCATATCATAATACACAGGCATTGATTGAAAAGGTTCGTCAGTTCTTAAATTGCTTTACATGGAAACCCAAGGATATGGTGGGGGTAAATCCAAGTATCGCGGTTCACAAGATCCCGACCTACAAACACATGAAGCCTGTTAAACAGAAACTGCGCATAATGAAGACAAAATGGTCTTTGAAGATCAAAAAGGAGGTAACCAAGCTGTTAGATAATCAATTCATTGAGCCAATCACTTACCCCTCATGGTTGGCCAATATAGTGTCTATCCCCAAGAAGGATGGAAAGGTCCGAGTATGTGTTGATTATAGAGATCTCAACAAGGCTTGCTAGAAATATGACTTTCCTTTGCCCCACATTGACTTATTGGTAGACCGTATGGCAGGAGCATCAATGGTCTCCTTGACCGACCTCTATGCGGGGTACAACCAAGTTTAGGTATACTCTCCTGACAAAGAAAAGACATCTTTCATAACAGAATGAGGTACCTAATATTATCGAGTCATGCCTTTTGGTATGAAGAATGCCGGGGCAACATACCAGAGAATGGCAACTATCATCTTCCATGTCATGATGCACAAAGATGTCATGGTGATGAAATCTGAAACCCCAGCCTTAGAAAGATTTTTCTCAAGACTCAGACGGTATAACCTCAAGCTGAACCTAGCCAAGTGTGTCTTTGATGCCTCCTTAAGTGTGTTCCTTGGACACGTAGTCAGCCAACGGGGCATAGAAGTGGATCTTGCCAAGTCAAAGGCAATCATAGAAATACCACCTCCTAAAACTGAAAAGGAGATCAGAGGCTTCCTAGGTCGCCTGCAGTATATCAGTCGTTTCATTGCACAACTGGCTGATGTCTGCGGACCGATTTTCAAACTACTGAGAAAAGAAGCCTCTAAACAATGGAATGGAGAATGCCAAAGAGCCTTTGATAGAATCAAGGAGTACTTGTTGAATCCGCTTATACTACAGCCCCCGAGACCAGGTCAGCCTTTACTGCTCTATTTATCTATTACTCCAGAAGCTATAGGTGCAATGCTTGCTTAGAATGTCCCATACTGTAACACCCCAACTTCATGTTAGCCGTAACTACTAAGTTTATATAATTGGAATATGATAGACACTAAGTTATTGTAATATCCTAGGACAATCGAAATCGTACTTGGAGTAAACCCTTTTCGAATTAATGTAATTTTTAGCTAGGTAGTAATAATAAAATATACACATGTGTGTGATTATTACATAATTATTAATAGCAAATATAATGGAAGAAAAATTATAATAATAATAATGTACGTGTGAGTATGGTTATTAGACAAAATTAATACGAAACAGGAAATAAAATGTAGTAGCATTAAAGATTTAAAGTAAATAAAATAGAATATGTGAATGTTATTTGTAGTTATGTATTAATAGCTAATTTAATAAGGGAAATAGTTTTTATTAGCATTGGAATATTGAAATTGGATAAATTAAAAAGATTAGGATTTAATTGGAAGGAATAAGGACTCAATTGAAGGGAAAAGAAGGAGTAAGGGAGTAATTGGTAATTTGTTAATTGATGGCAATCCGTAGAAAGGAAAAGAAAGATATGAGAATAGAGCAAAGAAATTAATAAAATAATAAAAGCATGATGTGGCCGGATGAGAACCATGCAAAATGATAACTTGGATTCCACTAAAATGCATGTATATAGATAGACTTAAAACTTGCTTTATACACCATTTGCATCTTCCTTTTCATTCATTTCTTAAGCCAAAACTGAGTGAAGGAACAGAGAAATTTAAGGGAAGCTCTCGGCCAAATCTAAATCCAAAGCTAAAGGTTGAAATTTCTTTAAGCTCTTAGAAGTGAGTCAAGGGAAGAAGAAGATCAAAGTGGGTGCGATCGCGCATTTTGCTTATTATAAGGAGTAAAGTATAAAAGTGCAATTGATTAAAAGTGAGTAGATAATATATATTTTATTAGTACTCCCAATCTTTGTTAATTAATCTAGATACAAGCTTAAATAATTATTTAATGAATTTTCAAAGATTTTCATAGAATAAATTTATATGTTTAAAACTTACTTTTGGTGATGAATTAATATGTTCTTGATTTATGATTTTACAAATACTTATGATGGAAGGTTTTCATGTTCATATTACAAGTATTTTACAAGTTTAACATATTATATTTTAAAAGCTTTTTTTTATGTTATAATTTATGAGATTTTTAAGATATGTTTTTGCAAACCTTTCATGTTAATGGTTTACAAAATTATAATTTTACAAACATTTCAAGATAATAAATTTTCGTGTTCATGATATATAAAGTTTATAAGTTATATCATGATGAAAAAATTATCATGTGCATGTTTTAAATGAATTTTACAAGTTCATGCTCTATCATGTTTATAATTTTGCAAGTTAAACATTTATAAGTACTGTGATAGAAATCCTCTACTGATGGGAGTTCCATTAGACTATGTACACATAGTGGCTTACTTGATAGGGCTCAATTTGTCAAGGTTCCACCTAGGGGGTCAAGTTCCCTAGGGCACAAGTACCTGATCAGTCTTGCATTTCATGTTACAAGTACAAGCTCAAGTTCAAGTTATCACATTAATAAGTTCAAGTGCAAGTTAATTTCTGTCTCAGTTGTGAACAAGACCATGATTATTATATTATTATATGTTATTTCTATTATTTTACTCAAGATAAGCAAGAATTTAAAATATCATATATGTTTGCTCTTGTTTCTCTATTCAAGTCATATAAGTCATATAAGTTTTATTGATGCAATTTAATATATAAGTTTTTAAAATATCATTGCATGATTGCATCTTCAGTGCATAATATATATTATTTATTCATGGAGTTTATACTCACCCTGCTCCCCTAAACATTTCAAGTTTATTATAAGTATCAACAGTCTTCCTCGGTCATTCTTTCTCCATCAAGGAACATCAAGTTAATGTAAAGTTTATTATTTTGAAGACTTTTAATCTAGATGCTCCACTGGTGTTTTGGTATAGAATTAAATGTGTTAGACTTATCTTATATGTATAAGGTGTATTTATATACATAGCATGGTTAAGAATTATGTCTATATATATGAAATGTTAACTTCTTTTCATGAATAAATATGTGTTAAGATTGTTAAGTTGAAAGATTATGTGAATTGATTGAAATGAAGTGAGGATATAAGGATGAATATTGGGAGTGTAAATTTGTATGCGGGTTGTGATCTTGGGCTAATTATGATTGGATAAGTTAAATGTTCAGCTATTATGCTGCTAAAATTTTAATTGTATGTGTAAGTTCATGGGTTCTACGGGTGTTTGGTGCCTATACAGTTACCCAAGCCCTAGGACCTTCGCGACTTTGAAGATGGGTCGTGACTATAAACTATCACACATGTAGCTTTGTTTATATCCAATAATTCATTACCGACAATCTTTCTTGAATCGATTCTCTTTTCCTTTTCCATTTACAATACTTTAATTGATTTATCCTGATATTGCAATAGATAATCTTTATTTAAACTCATTCACTGATGAACTTTCTTATTATATAACTCTTCTCTACTCTGTTATAATACCTTTAACAAGAACGAGGGTTGGGCGACTATGTTCATTTGCCAAACATTAAGTTACCAGTATAATACTGATGAGGAGAACATACAGTTTCTCTCAAACACCATATCTTATTCCACTCTTACTTTAGCTTATAAGTCTGTTGTTTCACAATCTCTTCATATTTGTCTAATCAATCTTGATTATGTCACATTTCTTCTATCTCTATATTCCATTAAATTTTTAATACATTCAAGTTTCCTTAATCATCTCAATTCCTTTCTTATTCCTGTAGTTTGTCACATTTTTTTTCTAAGATTATTTTTGGTCCATTTTTTTACTCTTTGACCATTGTGAAGTTCGTAATTATTCATGTCTTTTCTTTTTTTTTTTAACTTTTATGTCATAAATCATTTCCTTGATCAGTTCCTTATATCCTTATACATCAGTAATCCATTTTACTATCTTCAATTTCTCTTCCTCTTTGACTATTAACAATTTCGGTGTCCATTATCTCGAGTCAAATTCATCCATTCCATTAATTTTACCTTTATAATGGTTTCACTATTATAACTACTCTTTGACTTATTTTTATTTCAGTCTCATCTTTATTAGTTTCATCTTCCAACCATGCACATTTTCCATTGTTCGATAGTTTCACTGTCCTTACAGTTCTCTATACAGTACTATATTTCACACTTTTCATTTCAGCATTTACAATTCTGTTTAGTGGATATCTCATTTATTTATTTTAGTCACATTCAATACTTATCACTTTCTATAACATTCGTTCTATTCCATGTCCTCTTATCTTTCTTTACACTAGATCTCTCAGTAGAACATATCTAGTTTAATCAATAAGACTCCATTACTATGTCACTTGTACACATTTCTTTGATCGTTTATGTCATTATAACTTGTATACATATAATACCCAAGGTTTTCCATAGTCCATAAGAGTTATGAAAAAAATATAGAATATAAATTCTATAGATTGTATATTATAGAAATGATAATAGGAATAAAATAAGACCTTTGTATGTAATGTATGTTAAATGTATTGGTTAGGTATTTTATTATGTGTATGTATTTTTATATGCTTAATTAAGTTGAATATAGTAAAGTATAAATGTTTAAAGGATATATGATGATATGGGAAGGTGAGAATAAAAATGTTAAATGAAAAGGAACGAAAGAAAGTTACGAAAAATTTTACGATCGGGAAATGGCTCGGGTGGGCTTGTAAGTGGGTTTTGGATTTCAAAGCCCAAACCCAACCATGGTCGGCCCACTAATGCCCCAATTCATAGAAATTAATTTTCATTAAGGTTAAGAAATATTAACTAAGGGTTAGATGGTGGGAAAGTTGGAATTGGCTAAGGTTTGCTAATAAGACACCAAAGTTGACTTTAAGCCAATTACTTGAACCAATTGAACTCTTATTTTTCCTACAATGAAGACCAAGTTCATTTTTGATTTATTCACACCATCATCACACATGCATAGTCACCATCTACCTAAGAAAGATCATGGCCATCTATCTTGATTAAATCTTGACCATTTATTTGGAGAAAATCATAACCATTTGATTATTAGGTTTAAGATCTCCACCATTCATGTAAATGAGATATAAACAAAATTTTGTTCCTTCTCATCATTTTAGTGCCGTGCCTAAAGAAAAGAAAGAAAACAAAATCTCTCCCAAACACCAAACCTTTCAACTTGTTCTTATTTTCAAAGTTAGCAAACTAAAATTTCCTAAGATAAGAATTAGTGCTTAATAATTCCTTTCATTGTTATTAGTATGGATTTAGTGTTTGATTGTAGTTATTTCTTTTTCTTTTCATTTCTATGGTTTGGTGAAGTTAAGAAAAATCAAGGGGGATTTATTTTACATGTCTTTTTATAGAATATGTGAATTAAAGTTTAGAATTGAAAGTTTAACAAGTGAAATTAAGCATGAAAGGCATGAAACACAAATTAAGAAAAATCCCTAATATGGTTCGGCCTATGTGGGATTTGTGGGGAGAAAGTGTTTTAAATTAATTTTAATGATATCTAAGATCAATTGGGGTATGGAAAAGTGGATTGGAAGTGTCAATTTGAATTATAATGATTTTATACAAAACCTGAAATTTTGGAGGCATAATTCATGATATAAAGGAAGTATGTGATTTGGTTAATGTTTTTAATGTTTGGTTGATGTTATAATCTTAATATCATGTTAATTTCATTATTCAATGATCAATTTAAGATTTGGATATAAAATTTTGGATTTTCCCCAAATCACCCTATTATGGAGAAATTTGAGTTTGTAAGAATTGAAGTGATTTAATTTCAATTGAATGATGATTATGGGTTGTTTGAATGTTAATTTGATGAATCCATGTTCAATTTATTAAAGTTTGACTATGAAATTGATAGTTTGTTCCAAATTCTAAGGTTTATGGAGTAAATTGGGGATTTTGAGATTTTAGCTTGAATTATTAAAATTGATTGAGTTGAATATGATATAAATTAATGATTGTAAGAATAATTTGGAATTTGGTTGAATGAAAATAATTTTCCCGAATTAATGAGTTTGGACTATTTAGGAATTTTGATTTTTAAGGTGTAAATTGATATCATAGATTAATAGAAAATATATTTGTTTTGAATCATGTGTAGAATATGGAATTTAATTATGGACATTAATAATAAGGAAAAGGGGTTCTACGGGTTTAGGTGACCTTTTGTCTCCCTATACCTTAGGACAGTCATGGCTCAAAGACGGGTCGTGACAATACAGTTCTCTTTACCTTTCCCATTCCTCTAAGACTTTAATCAAGTCTATCAAGATGTATTCATGTTTTCCTTTATCCATTTTTACTATCACATTGTAAGCAGGTCCACATGTTTCTTTAAAGATAGTGCAATATTCTTTAGGTATTGATAATTTTCTTCTTGATAACACCAATCAATATTTTCTTTTCAATTCGTATACAATATCTATGTAGATAGCAGAAAATTTTTGCTTCCCTCCATGTGGTAGTCATTACCGGGGATTTCATAGTAGCTGGCATATAATACGTCTTCCTCTTTTCACTTATCAATCCTTATTGCATTTCATATCATTTTTGTATCATTACATCTACATTTTCACTCGCTTTCATTTCTTCTTTAGTTTGTCGCCAAACGTAGGCAACTTTAACCAATGATCATACATTAACATAATGTGTAGTTCAGTGGTAAATTTTTTTACACTTTTCTTGTTCTAAGACAGTTTCCTTAGGATATTTTTATCCTAAGCAATACACATGTTTTCATTTGTACAAACAGTTTATGCATCATTATCAATATTTGCATTCTATAAGTTTTTCACAGTCAATCAATATTTTTGATATCTTTATCAATGTTCACATATGATCATTACAGGGAATTTCAATTTAACAATATAAATTCATTTTCACTATTCTAGGAGCGATCTCTAAGGGACCGACCTCCTTTCACATTTGGTACTTTACTTTCATATCACAGTTTAGTACAATTATATCATTTAGAGTATGTTCAATGTTTCACTTAAATCAATATTACAGTAGTGTATGTCTACACATACAAATCCTATGATATACATAGCACATACTAATGTATGAAAATCATTTCAAACGGGAAGAATTTAACCATATACGAATAACGCAGAACTATCTTAATGATGGACTGAAATTGACAATCAGGAATCATATACTCCATGGTTTCACTTATATACTATGACTCCATAACATTGATTAGTCTATACTAGACTTCCATTTTTGCTCTGATACCACCTTTATCACATCCCACCTTTGGCGATGTGAAGGTTTTAGGACATGGGTGACCATAAAGGTACCAACAACCCATAAAACCCACTTAATCAATATAACAATACAATTAATACTATACATTTATGTGATCGTTAGCAACCATTTTTAATTCGGCAGCATAACAGCTGCAACTATAACTTTACCCCAGGTTGGCAACCTGCATTAAAGATACACTTCCAAATAAAATACTTCGATATCATTAACTTCATATAAACGAATACAAAACCTCCCAATACTTTATCATTGCTAACACATTACATTGTATCAAAAGATTAATTGATAAAAATTTAGCTCATTATTACAATAGTAAACCATTTTAGTCCAAGGAGCTCTAAAATGATTCAACTCAACATTAAATTGAAATCATCTTACTTTCAGCAAAGTAGTCCCAAGTGAAGGTGGATACTTGAGATCCACTTGCTGAATCTGCTACTGAACCTGAAATAAAACACTGTAAGGGTGTGAGTGAAACTCAGTGAGTACTTACAAAGAATAGAACAGTATTTGATTATATATATATATATTTAACAATAAAAGTATTATTTTTTCCAATATAACTGTATAGAAGAAATAAATTCTCCAGTGATCATTAACAGTCGAGATCTAATATTAAGGTTCCAATGAATAGTGGAGGAGGAACAGTTTTCTAATGGTCAATAGCAATATAAATTCCAATGAAATGGTGAAGGAGAAATAGTTTTTCAATAATTGATGATGATTGGGATTCAATATTAGAGTATCTATGTAACAATATAGAAGACACAATGAGAATTCAATGGCGATGATCAATAATGGTTGGGATTCAATAACAGAGGTTAATTACAATAGCAATGTTCAATGACAGTTGGGGTTCAATAACAATGGTCAAAACAATAATAATGGCCAATGACAGTTAAGATTCAGTAATAGTAGTCAATGACGATAACAATGGTCAATGACAGTCGAGATTCAATAATAGTCATGTTTCAATAATATTATTTTAGCAGAAATCACAGTAATGGAAGCGGAGTGCTTCCCAATGTGAACAGTGGAGTGGCGGCTAATGCCTTGCTCACTCATATCAGTAAACAATGGAGTGGAACCTATTGCTAACTCACTCATATCAAAGGGTGGAGTGGCAGCTATTGCTTGCTCACTCATATCAGTATATAGCGTAAGACTGATCAGGTCTCACGGATAGGACCACCCCTCCTAGTTGAGGCGGATACACTCACCCTATCCACAGGCTTTTCCCAAGTGCACACAGTCTGATGTAATCCCCACATCCATCGAAGATTTCTGCTTTCAGTAATACAGTATGATCACTTAGGATCCATTATGTCAGTGTTTTGAATTAACAGTAATCATTAACGATTTATTTAAGAATCAATGGAAGACGAGCAAATGAAAGAACAATAGAATTTTATAAATAGGTCAATTAGTTCCTTAAAGGAACATAACCATGGGAATAATTTATCGATAAGGGTGTACTAAGTTTTCAAATGAAAAAAATAAGTTCAGATAAGGATTCATTTCAGTGAACCGATTGATATGTAGAAGGTGAACGCTTTTATAACATTCCAATGGAATACAAGTTTAGTACCTGTAGACAAATGGTAGCAATAGACCAAAGGTCTCAATGAAGGAATTCAATAACTATTTATATATACATATAGTTCATAAGTCTAATTTAAAGAATTAATTCAAATAATTATTTCATTACAGTAAAGTAAGGTTTTTAAGGTACTCACCTTGACTTCCTTAGCTCCTAATATAAGCTCGTAGTATATTTGATAGTGAGGCTCCTCAATCTCCGGAGCATTTATTCTCCTTTATACCATAAAATCAAAGATTATTAAACATTTTATCAATTTGAATATTTCAATTCTAATTCTAATATTATTGTTTACTTTCGATGTAAATCAGTATATTCAGTAGCATATATATATTCATATACAGTAATCCGTAATGTTTGTTAATTGTTTTATAGCAATTCAATACTCTTTCACATTAATTCATATTGAATAATCACATTAAATTCATTATTAATTATTCTCATTGATCATTTATTCACTGGTTCTATACATAGATAATTCACTGGATGACAAGTGTTAACTTTGAAACATTACATTTTTATTCATTGTCTAGTTATGTCACTAGACCTTGTCACCTTGCTTCTGTCATTTCTCAAGATTTACTAATCCAAATGAGTTTATTATTTTTGTATTTAAGATTATACATATACATTTATAACATATCCAAAATTTAATTTAAAATTCAATTCATAGCAAACTTGGTGACTATTTCAATTCAATTCTGTTTTTGTTACAGGGCAATCTGACCCTGTTACACTATTTTGGGTATAAATCAAGATTTATAATTTCAAATGCAATTTCCTTTTACTTTAAGTTACTATATATATTAAGAAACATTTCTTATGTTTTGAGTTTAGCCTATTTCTATCTTTAACATCCTCAAATCAGCAACTCTAATTTAGTTTACCAGCTGAATTCAATTACAGAGTCAGTTGCAGATCAAGCTCTAATTCTCATACTACACTTGAATTTTTGTCAACAAATTTTGTGTATTGATTCTAAACATATCATTGATCATTTAATTAGTTTTCAGGTTCTTCTAATTCTTTCCCTATCATGTTCAATTCATGAGATATATTCTCAAGTCTATCAATGGTGCTAGATTACAATAGTTTTTATACCATATCACATTCATTCAGTCATATCTCACAATACACATATACAATTTACATTTACACACAGAGATTATATACATATAAATTATAATTTTTCATGTTTTACACTTGACTTAATTCAGTCTCTATATTCATCTTTTGGGCTACTCCTTTTCGGACTACCCATTCAATCTCTAAACAGAACCAATTTCTATTCCAGTAGGATTTCTCTTTGTACACATTAAATATTTAAAATTATTTTTACAGGTGAATACTTGAGATATTTATCTACAACTTTTATGTTTTGACTATATCATAATTATGTCCATAAAATCTTCTATAAATCAAAACAATCCGGGTTTACTCAAAAACTCCCAAATCTGGGTCAGTCCACTTTCAAGGGACATATCTCATTACTCATAAATAATTTCACAAAACCCTTTTATGGGCTTCTAGTTAAGATAAAAAATTATAAATTTCATGTTTTACTCTTCCCCAAATTCGGCCTTTAAACTGATAGTATGGGTATTCCAATTTTCTTCTCAATTCAAGATCTAGGTTTCCCAATTTAAGCTCAATAAACAAATTAAGCTCTATCATGCAATTTAAATGCAATCAACTCATCGATTATTTCAATTTACCTCATAATATACCCATAAATATTAAAAAATGAAAATAATAAAATTTTCCCAATTTTTCCTTTCATAGGTCGAAGCATATATACAAGAAAAGAAGAAGAACTTCTAACATTCAAACACCATAAGCTACAATTTCATGCTCTAAATGAAATTTAGAAACAAGTTTTCTAGTATTTACCATAGAGTTCTATGACTTTGTGAAGAACACCAAGAGGCCGGCCATTCTAGAGCAAGAAAGGCTAGAAATTTATTTTCTTTTGACTAATTATGGACTTAAGACTAATTTATATCCATTTGGATAAACTTAAGTGAAATGGATGGTAGAGATTTGTTATGAATAATCCAATGGCTAATATTTTTAGCCTAATTTTTAAGTTACAATATTTATTAATATATGGATAAATATGACCATATTTTGATGATGGAAATTTCCATGAAATTTCCTTAATTATATGTTAATTTGACTAATTAAATTGTGGGGTCCATTTCATTAATTCAATTTTGACCAATTTTTCCACACTCTTTCAAATTAATTTTCCCCTTCCATTCACCATAGTGGGCCGGCCATTAAACACATGATTGGGCCTTCCACTTGCCTCACATGTTTATTTACAGTTAACTAGCCATTTTGACAGCTTTTGCGAAATGACCATTTTACCATTCTTTTACTCTGTACTTTGTTATAATCAATATTGATGCAGTTCATTGAATTTATTTCATTGATCATATTCATAACATTTTTATGAATTCATATGTACTATAATATCACATAAGTAGAATTAATTTAAAGAAAAATTTTATTTGCATTTAATCGAGTCTCGTTTAAGTTCCTATTGATCTCGTTATCTCAATAACCATTCAATTTGTCTTCCAATAGCATTACCGTTAATACTTAGGAACTGACGAAATCTAGGATATTAAACTTTTTTAGCAAATAGGGTAGCTAATTACCTAGCCAACATCTGGAGCATACCCCACATCCTAAGGTATCAGAGGTATCACAAGACAGATACTAAGAAGGGGGTGGGACCCCGGGAAGTAGATACTGCCGAGCAAACTTATGATACGCACCCTCTCGGTATAGCGCCAAGAAAGCCTCAGCTGAAATCCCTGCAAGAGCAGCTTGTAGCTCTTCGCCCTCTAATAATTTGGTAAAGCCTATGGCTGGAGGAGGACAAGGAACTCGCCTGTGATCTAGGCCATGCTCCCATCGATAAACCCTCTCCCCGTGGTACCACATTTGATAAGTGGCACACTGCAACAGCAATCTCCGGCCGGATAGGCCCACAGCCCCCAATGACATAGTTCGGGCACAGCAGTAAGCCCATTTAGCCAATCCTGGTGCCTCTGCATGTTGTGGGAGAAAGCGGTCTCCATTCAGCTTTAGCTTGACCCAAGGAAAATGTCACGACCCGACTTTCGAGCTGCGACAATCCTAGGGCATAGGTATGCATAAGGCCACCGAAAACTCGTAGCAACCTTGACAAACAATCATCCATAACAATATCATGCAATCTCCCAAGATCTAAACCTGACATTCATGTTAATCCATACTCATCAATAACATTCATGATTCATATCTCATGTATTCACCAATAGTCATATCTTAGGTCATCTTGCATAGATCAATGCCTTAAAGGCCAAAAGAATATCATTCATACATCTATCATTCATTACATTTACCATGAAGCATCTAAAGGTTTGAATTATTATCTATACAAAATAATCAAAATAAGGAATTGAGCTTTACATGGATCACCAAAGTTTTCAAGGTCTGAAGAAAAAGAATGCCTTGGAAACTTAACTGATAAACTATAGCTCACCTAAAAAATGGAATCACTAATGAGATAAAGCAGTGAGTAATGATTATACTACCATACTTGTGAGGCTTGGTGTTTCATGGATGGCTCACAAGATAAATTCATGGTTCATGCAATAACAATAGTTCATGAGGTTCATACAATAGCAATGGTTCATGGCTTATCAATAACAATGGTTCATGGTTCATTCATCATGTACATATCATGTTTAGCAGAAATAGCAATAACTTGAATAGAGGTTCATATGTCTTAACGTTCCCCATGAGAATGAGTATATGTCATTTAGACGTTACCGAGAACTGAGACATAGAACATATTCAATAATGAATATGGGAGGTAGAGGCTCTTCTTAACGGAGCATACCCTCATCTATGTGCAAGATTGATCAAATCTCATGGCTAGGACACCATAGCCCTTCCTAGCCAAGGCATGGATACTTTACTCTATCTATCGGAGTACATTGTGCACAATGCCTGATGTCTTGCCCCACATCAGAGTTGGGGTTTTCTGCTTAGGTTCTTGGTCATGGATAGTTATACAAAAGGGATCATGAATCATAGGTTATTATCATGCATGGGTTCTTGAGGAATTCATATCATAGTCATACAATATTTATGGTCTTGGTTCATTCATGATTCATGGTTACAATGAACTTGATATCACAAAAGGATATTTAACAATAATCAATAAACATTTGGTAGTTCATGAAAAATTAGGCATTTATGCCTCATGGTTCAAAGCACAATCATAATAGTATAATTATCACTCATCTTGATAATGCAATATCCAAAATAATCTTGAATCAATTCCTAGAGCAAACAAATGTGGTGTCCACATCCTCCATCACCATCATTCCTTCTATCTCTAGGAGTATCTATAGAAATCCATATAGAATTAATCATTAAATCATATAATCTATGAACTAGACTCCATTAATAATGCTAATCATAGAAAAAAACATCTTGGAATCTGTCACACGCCTAGACACACGATCGTGTGTCCGCACGTGTGACTATGGACATTTTACACAGATTCAAAAATGCTTATCACACGATCGTGTGTCCACACGTGTGACCATGAAGACTTATCACACTCCCAGACACACGATTATGTGTCCGCACGTGTGACCATGGGGAATTTACACATAACTTAAAAAGCTTGTCACACGCCTGACCACACGATCGTGTGGCCGCACATGTGACGGTCCTGGGTGCGATTTCAGGTGAAATCCTCAATTGGCTTTGAAAATGGGAATTCAACCCAATACTTCCCTAATACTAAATCCCTTCCTAAATCATGCAATAGACTCATAATTCAACTTATATCATCAATCAAAACATAGAATCAACAAAGGAATCTATGAACCCATTAGATCAAACCCATTATCATCAAAAATGGGAAAGTTTGAAATCCTTTCTTGAAATCCATTTTCATACTCTCCACACTCATAAATCATACTTGCAAATCATGTTTATAAATCATCATCTAAAAGCATTTTCTCAAAGAAATTCTCTTATCTAGAAATCCATTTGGGTAAACCAAACAAAAGAGAAAAAGAAGAAGACATCCCAAATCATCAACATATAATACAAGATCTAAATGAAGAAAATAGTTTAGATCATTACCTTTGAAGCTTTCTTTCTCTAATGGAGATTCAATGTCACGACCCGACTCCTGAGCCGCGAGGGTCCTAGGGCATGGGTAGGCATAAGGCCACCGAAAACCCGTAGAACCCAATACTAACCTATAACCAATCATACATACAACTATTCCCATATCAGAACCTCAAACACATTACTATAACAAATCCATATCATCCATTCATTAAATGTATGCCATTAATACAATATAATAATATATCATATATTACAGTCCCAAAATGAAATTACAGAATTTAACCATCATAAACAACTCTATATCACAATGACCATGGAACTCTAGACTTGACTCTTGGAGATACATATTCATTATGATATAATCAAAATGACAAA
>CATKHJ010046683.1:0-10595 GCA_949750685.1 Vernicia montana
ATATATATATATATATATATATATATATATATATATATATATATATATATATATATATATATAGTTTATGATTTGATTTGATTTGATTTATTTTAAATAGAAAACTGAAATAAAATTTACAAAAATTATAAATCAAACTATTTTTTAATCAAACTGAACTAAATTGTCTAATTCAATTTAATTTAGTTCGGTTTGATGGTTTACGATAAACAGTGAATACCCCTAATGAAGGGTACACTCTCTGCATCTCATAAGCATGAATTCTAAGTAAATTCTCTTAGAATTTATTTAGATAAATGGTGAATTAAAATATTTAACATTTATATTTGAAATATGATAAATTCTTAAGTAGATTCAATCTACTAACTTATTTATAAACTAAATCAATAAGAATAAGATACATCAATTAATAATATAAATTTAAATCATTAATATAATATTATTAATTAATGTATTTTATTCTTATTAGTTTAGTTTATAAATAAAATAATATATTGAGTCTAATTAAAAATTTCTCTTAGAATATGCATTGATTTATTATAATATTTAATCATTTCACATACACCTATTTAAATGGATTCTCCTCATTAAAAGTGACAAATTTCAATTGGACTCACAAAATTGATTTGAATTCATCCACTTTAATCTCATTCGTAATATGTTTGAATTTACATAAAAATCAAAATAATATCAATTCATTTATATAATTCAAATGTGATTCATACGATATAAAATAAGTCAATAAAAAATAATTTTTGAAAAAATTAAATTTGTTTGAACAATTAATAATAAGAATAAAATTCATTCTATTTATACAAGTAAAATTCACTTGAATTTAATTTGAAATTTCTTTTTAAATTATTTAATATAGAATTCAATCTACTTGTAATTTGAAGTGATTCTATATAAATTTATTTAAAAAAAATATGAAACTTAAATGATTCAAATTCAAATTGATTTGAATTTATAATGACTCGACTGAATTTGTTTTATCCAATTGTTTGATACCTCTAATTTTTAGGATTTATTTTGTTGATTGTAATGAAATGTAATTAAATATATTTATAATATTGGAGTAAAATGTCATGCTCTAGCCGTTTAAGCCAAAAAATTTTATCCAAGGACGTGAGATAGAAAACGGGCCAAGTTTTCTAACGATTGCCACGTGTCAGCATCCCACCAATCACGCGACAACATAATAGCCGTTGACACAGTGTCCGACGGTCACTATCTACCTTTTTTTTTTTTTTTTTTTTCGCCAAAGACGGTCACTATCTTCTCGGCCTTTTTCTTGGCGCAGTGTAATCCCCAACGTCTCTCATTTATCTTTAGATCCGTTATCAACGGTCAAATTTCTTAACGACTTTTTAAATTTATTAAAAAAAAGTGTGGCCCCCATATGCGTTACCTATGGGAAGAACTTAGAAGTTAGGAGTGATACAAATTAAAAAAAAAAATTATTTATTTGACTTATATATAAAAACTTTTTAAAATTATTATATTTGATTCATTATTTTTAATAAAAATAGTACAATGCCACAACTTTTTGTTTTATATAAATTCATTTAAAAATGTTTATTCTAAAATTAATTTAAATATTTTTCATTTACTCACTGAAAAATTATATTATTAAATAATATTAGTTTTTTACACCCATTTTTTTTTTTTCAAAAAGATGATATTATCAAGATTCAAATTCATGAATTTTTGTATCATAAAGTATATATTTGACTACTGAGCTGCTAGCTAGCTTAATAACAAAACGATATGTGATATTATTTATATTAGCATTTTTATATATTGATTTATTATAACACTTGATATAGCATTATAATATTGATTTATTTTATCTATATAGAAAAATAATATATTTTTAAAAACATAATAAAGATAATAAAATAATGATACATCATTCAATATAATAAATTGACATAAATTATTGATGCAATTTAGTTCAACTTAACTAAATATGATTATTTAAAATTCATTTATAATTAAATAATTATTGATTTTTTTTACCAATAAAAAAAATCAAAATTAAATCTTAGTTACCTCAAGGTATAATAAGCTGCATCGGTGTGCAACAATTCAATATTCTTGAATGAATTAGTACTAATGAAGTAGTTTTTTAAGAAAACCAAACAACAATCATAATGGCAACGCGTCTTTGACAAAATGTATAATGCTTTTGTTTTTGTTTTTTTGTTTTTATTACTGCTTATTAGTGATAGTAGCAGCAGCAGTAATAATAAATAATAATGATTAATGGTCTTAATTAATTACTTTATTTAATATTTATCACCTAATACGCGTAAAATAAAGTCCAAACGACGCCAGCTCTAAATGGACCCACCAAACTTTTTTTTTTCCCCTCATTATTTAGTATCAACATAACCACTTTTAACTACCCAATTCCTCTCTATATATATCTAATAAATCAACAAGAAAAAAGAAAAAAAAAAAAACTAAAATTAGGCTCCAAAATCTTCTCTAACAAAATCAAATTGACACCACTCAAATGCCATCAATTTTGCTTCTTTACCATCTTCTTAATTCTTTCATTCTCTATTTGCTTCCCAAGAAGCTTAGGTTTCTTCTACCTTCTTCTTGGTCTCATCACCAAGCCAATTTCCTCCTTAACAAAACACCACCCTCCTCCTCCTCCTCCTCCTCCTCCTCCTCCGGCGGTGTCCCTAAAAGAATGGACAAAACTGAACTTCGCCGTGTTTTCCAAATGTTTGATAGAAATGGGGATGGGAGAATTACAAAAAATGAACTGAGTAATTCATTAGAGAATTTGGGTATTTTTATTCCGGATTCGGAATTAACCCAAATGATTGAAAACATTGATGTTAATGGAGATGGGTGTGTAGATATTGAAGAGTTTAGTATTTTGTATGAGTCAATTATGGATGAGAGAGATGAGGAGGAGGATATGAGAGAAGCTTTTAATGTTTTTGATAGAAATGGTGATGGTTTTATTACTGTTGATGAATTAAGATCTGTTTTAGCTGCACTTGGGCTTAAACAAGGTAAAACATTAGATGATTGTAAGAGAATGATTATGAAAGTTGATGTTGATGGTGATGGAATGGTTAATTTTAATGAGTTTAGGCAAATGATGAAAGGTGGTGGTTTTAGTGCTTTGGGTTAACTTTAATTTAATTAATTAATTCAAAGAGATTGATTATCTTCATCTTCTTGTTTTGAGGGTTTTTGTAAATATTTTTGGTACTTGATTGATTTTGCCATGTGGAGTAATTGATGAGTTGGAGCCGTTGGATCGTTGACACGTGTAAAAAAAGAAGAATGAGGTAATGCCACATCATCATTGTTGAGATCCAAAGACGAGGGAAATGGAAATTTTGAGAAATATGGGGAGGTTGGGATAAATTTGGGAGGATTGAAACTAATATATCCTTTTTTTTATTTTTTTTTTTTTGTCACCTAAAGGGACTAAAATGATTAGTTTTGAGGGTGTGTTTATTGTTTTTTCAAATTGTTGTAGGATTGGCTTGGTGGATTATTGTTTCTATTTATGATAATCTCTTCAATTCTTTTTCTTCTCTTTTTATCATTTGTTTTGCTTTTATGTTATGTGATTTTTTTTTTTCTTTTATATTTCTTGTTTAATCATTTAAACCATCTTGGGAAAGAACAAGAAACAAAAAGAATAATATCGTCTTATCAAAAGAAAATTTTTTAAAAAGAAATTGTTAAAATTTAAATATCTTACTCTTTTCTCCTTTAATTGATAGTCCATTTTTATTTGTCTCTAATTATAGTCCAGTTTTCCTTTTAAAAATATGACTAATTTTTTATTTTACTAATATGCCTCTATTTATATTTTTTTGTTATTAACAATCTTAAATTATAAGGAGCATATTATTTAATAATTTTTCAATAACAAATTTAAAACTATCAATTGAAGAATCTTTGACTAATAAATAGAATACAATTTATTTCATATTTTTTTGTACCAAATAAATCATTCACATTAACAACGAATTACTAACTGCATTTATTTATTTTTTTAAATAATTTCGTTTATTTAGTCAATTAATTTTAATTAGTCAAATTAATTGAGGATTAAAAATAACTATTTTTAAAAAAAATTAATTAATGATTAAATAGGAGCATATTAGATAAAACATAAATAAAATTTAATACTTTAACTAAATTAACTAATTTTTCTTAATCTGTATGAAAATACAACATAAATTATCAATTAGAGACGGAGGGAGTACTATATTTATAAATTTCAACAATATTGGCATTTTTCTGCTAAATAACTTAAATATTCAAATGGTAAATTTTTAATAGTGTTTGCAATTGGTAAGATTTTAATAGTCTTTACAATTTTAAGTAGATGTCATTATGGCATTCGGCAAATAAAGTTATGAGGTGAAGTTGATATTGTTAATTATTATAAGTGTACTTGATTTATAAATAAATTTGAATTTATAATTTTAAATCACTTATTTTTAATTATAAAATTTATTTATAATCATCATGATTAAAAATAAATGATATGATAATTATAAATTTAGATTTATCCATAAATCAAGTGTACACTTAATATAACCCTTGTTTTTAGTGTTTTTACCGTGTAGGCCATGACAAATCAAAATGCCCCCCAGAAACATCTTAAAAAATAGGAATACTCTTCAAAGAAATCAAAGTCAAACTAACACTCATGTTAGAGGTGTCTGGAATATTGCTGGACTACTAGTATCTGGCAGTTGTCCTCAACTGTGTGACAGCTTGAGTGTACCCTACTTCTTACTTGAGTGTACCCTACTTCTGCAAGGTCATGTGGTTATTTGACATTTTTCAATGGTCATGCTTTGACATTTTTATTCTTAGAACTTAGAACTTTGATTTAATCATTCTTCTGCATATTTTCTTTGCTATTTTTTCTTAAAATTCTGATGCTCAATTTGGCACTCTAATTTCTGTTTTCTAATGAGATTCCTGGGAATATCCTTAGCAGTAAAAACACATGAAAATAAGAACTATCTTCAGAAGAAATTTTTTTGACTACCTTCTACATCATGACACAGAAATTCGATTATTTCATCACTAAAGACTCAATGGTTTTTGAGATTCCTGAACTAACACTCAAATAATCAAACTGATTAGAATAATTGAATCGAAAATCTTTAGAATTGATCATTTCTTTTTTGTCATGATTCATTAGCATTGAAAACACATGAAAATAAGAACCAACTTCAAAATAATTTCTTTTTATCACCACCTGCAGTGTTCTGCATCACAATACAAATATTTGATCACTATGCCACTAAGAGCTGAGCATGGTTTTTCGAATTCCTGTGAATTGAAAAATCTAAAACTAATAATTTCTGTTTAGTCATGGCGTTCTGAGGAATATCATCAGTATTAAAAACACATGAAAATGAGAACCTACTTCAAAAGAATTTTTATGACCTCCTGCATTACGATACAGTCACCATGTTACCACAAACTATAAGATGCTGAAAATATGAACTTCCTACTTTAGTATTAAATCATGGAACTACAAGCTAAAAAGAAACTGCATTTGCAAAAATCTCTCATCCATCAGTACACAGCACCTATTCTCAGAGTTGTTCAAGCTATCAATAATGGAAAAGAAATGTCTGAAATTTAGAAAAAACAGAGAAAATATACTCATTGTATAACTTGTTGCTCTCGCCAATGCTTATAAATTCAAACATGTATATTGCAGATAATGTAAATTATAAACTTTAGTTTGTTAGTTTTAGCCTATTAACTAGTTAGAAGAACAGTTAGTTAGTTAGAGTTAGTTTCTGTGAGCTGTCTAACTATATTATCTAATAGCTTAAAATTGTATCCAATTTTCTGGCTACATTGTCACCATTCAATATGTGTGATGCAACTGCCCAAGTAATTGCAAGATATTATGTTACTTGCCCTTGAGCATGTGCATATATTGTCAGGATAATTCATCAATATTTGACAAGTGAAATGAAATTAATTGTTAATTTAGTCTAAAACTAATATCTCAGCTGGTTTATATATATATATATATATATATATACTGTTAATTCTCATCCCAACCAACTGATAATTGAACAGCACATGCAGATCACCAATCAATGCTTGATGAAATAAAAACTAAACAAGCCAATAATTTGGGCAATTCTATGGAAAGCTCCAACTCATATGAGTACCCATTATCAACATTGACTCAGAATGAATTTAAACTAATGATCTCTCACTTGATATAAATTCCATTGTTTTAACTCAACAATTGGAGATGATTTTATAAGCTATTCATTGAGATCAAGAATGATAGGAATATACATCTTGTACATTGAGTAGAGTTTAAAGACAATTGGATTCTTCTCTATGATGATAAGCTAAATTCTTGTTATAGACCTATATTTTGAACATTTAAGTGCAAGAACCCTAAAAACACAGGCTTCTCCTGCAATGAGGTTAAAGAGGTAACATAAGCTCCAGGAAGAAACTAGAGCAAATGGTTACAATGTCACTGTGTATATTGTTGGCTTAGAAAAAAAAAACATCAAGCCCGAAAAAATTATAGCTGCAAACAGAAGGCCGCTTAGTAAAACAAAAGCAAAAACCAAATAATTGGTTTTGCCGGGGAAAAAGCAAAGATAAAGAGAGAAGGCACTTGCCTACCTTACACCTGGATGAGCAGTCAGATTAGGGAATAGCTTGCTATTAAATTTCAGGTACGAACATGCTATGATCATCTTGGTTCACTCAGACTAGTTGGAAATACATCAAAGAGATTCACAGGTTATATGTCAGTGCTCTTCAAGAAATAGAGTCAGGTCAAAATGCTCAACCTCAAAGCGAAGCCAGAGTAATAATTGTTGTGCTCTAACTTGGCTTGAATGATCCATCTAACTAACAGTTGCACTCTTATATGGCATTTCACAACTATAGATTGCCAAGTTCAATTTCTTTCAAGCTGTTAATTATGTCTTCAACTCTTATAGACATAAACTCGGCATGTTCCTCAAGATCTTTAAGAATCATGTGTAGTTGTTGTTGAATTGCTGCAGATCTTTCTCTTTCATGCTGCAGCTCATCATATAAATCCTGGATTTTCTTATCCTTCTCCTCCTGCAATAATGTTGGACAATTACGAGTTGAAGAATGATGGTAAACACAAATTTGGAAGTAAGATCAGAAACAATGGGAGGATAAATATGAATAGGAAAACTTGCAGAATGAATCTACTGTAGCACTACTTTTTATTTCTCAATTATCACAAGCAAAGAGTTTCTAGAACCAATTTGCTATTGTGAACTAATGATCTTACACATGCATTTACAGACAATGGATTTTTCTACATTGTATGCCCTGTTGAGAAATTATTAGATCCTCTGCCCTATTAATATTTTATGATGCATTCCTGGCACTTCAGCAGTTATATGAGCTTAACAGCACTACAATACAAATGGATGAGATATATGTGAAACCATGGGCAGATACAGCTTGAAAGCATTTTAGAATTCTAGCATATGTAATTGCAAAAACCATAAAAATGATAAGAGGTACAGGACTGAAGTGCTATGCTGTGCATTCCCTGGCCAAGCATGGATAGCTTGCTGAAAATTTGCCACTTAGCTCCATACAAATTGATGCAAACACTTTACATATCTAACTATGCCCCGAGCAAATGATTCAGAGTTCCATAAGGGTGCATTTATCTATGAATTTTAGCATCAAAACACACGGGTTTTGGATGAGATGAGGTGACCAAGCAAGGTATAAAAAGGGTAAGATTCAAGAACATAGATTTAGATATTAGGGAATCTAAATAGAGGTTAAGCCCTAAAATATATAGCTGCTAATGTCAACTTCAATCTCTGAGACTAAATAATCCATATGGTGATTCAAGATGCAGGATTGTAGCCTAATTATAAATAGAGTACCAACTACAAAAACTAGCTGAGACATACCTCACTGAGTATATTAATGGTTGGCAATTCTCCGGGAAATTTACAATGAACCATTAATTTGTGGTTGTGCTCTTGCACAAATTTGGTAACTACCCATTTTTCACCATCTCTTGCTGCCAACCTTATCATGGCTTTGCATCCTTCTCTTGTTATAGGACGAGGAGGAAGAATTCTATCTTTTCTCAGTGCATGCTTTGCAGCACGAAAACCTTCTCTAGAACAAACAAAGTCACGTCCTATAACTGCCATGTTCTTTAGTGAATGCCTGATCCGATTGGTTCTTATGGTGAATCCTGTTCGCTTGGCATAGTCATAATAGAATTCTCTTGCATCATCTAATGATGGAAAAGTCATCCCAGTATATGGTTCTAAACTGTTAGAGCTTAAATTTTCTATTGATGGTGCTGTCAAAATCATGACATTAGTCACACCATTGTGTGAATTGCAGTGTGGCAATAGTGCATCTTCTGCGTCTTCACGTTCTTCACAAATTTCAAGAGTTCCATCATCTGAGCCTCCATCACTATCTAGAAAATCTTGTCCCTCAGTGGTGCTAGTCATTATGTCCCTAGAAAAGGGAAAATGCTATCCAATAACCCTAATGGAATTGATATAGTCCTAGCCATAGGCAATGATTGCAAATGCCAGGCATATCAACAACTTCATCTCTGTAGCTACGACAATGCATCAAGTTTCAGGCTGGCAAACAGAAAGAAAAGAATATGGACAAGTGAATTGTAGCTATACAAGCAGGAACTTTAAGAAACAATTTTCACATAATAAAGTTTTCATCTTTCTTTGGATAGAAATTCAATTCTATGCCATCTAGTATGTTTATATACATCAAAGAATTATCAAATAAATAATTAATAAAAGAACTGCACTTGGGATACAATTGCCCATTCATTTCCAAGGTATTGAAAATTAGAAAGCAAAAAAAGATTCATAGATGATTAAACCATAATACAACTAATGGGAAAACATATTCCCTCTCCAGCTCTTATAAACAAAAGTAGGAATACATTCCTCCACTATCAACATCTACTTCCCACCCCACCCATCTAAAATAAGTGGAAAATATTTTAAGCTTCTTTCTTTTCAACTAAACTCCATTGAATACTAAGAATATAGGGAAATGTAAACAAAATAGGAACTTGAAATCTATATATTATGCCATATCACTCTTCCCTCAACCACCCATTTATGAATTAATGAAAAGATTATTGTTTCTCTTTTAATTTTTTCTAGGTAATACAAATCCTGCATCTAAAACAAAAGCCAAAACCAAGGAAATTTTCCTTGCAAAGAGGGCTTTTAGATACATGTTTTTGCAGAAGCAAATTAACTTCAAACACTTGTTTGGTTGCCCAGAAAACGAAGTATTCTCCACCTATTAAGGACTCCCAGAATAAAAAATAACATACAAATCAACCCACAAGTAATCAATTTAGCTGATACCCACGATTGATTAACTTGATCAAAGCACCATACAACAATAAACCCAAATTTTCTCAGCAACCAAACAAAGAAAATGAAAATGTACCAATTACTTCATTTCTTTCACATTCTCATCAATCCATAAAATACCCATTTCATCAAATACTCAAATATACTCTCCCCATATCTTTACACAACTTCAAATAACTACATAGCTTTCAAAGATTAACCCAATGTGAAACTGTATTAACTGTCACAAAACCAACAAAATAGAGAAATGTGAAAATTATAAGCTTACTTGTGCAGTTGATATCAGCTTTTGTTTTTATTTTTAACTACTTTGCCTTTTAGCAGCTTCAAGTGTTACAGTGTGGGGGTGGTGTTAATTTCAGAGTAGCGAAAGATTGTTTCTTGAAAATGGAGATGGAGATTACAGAGAGGGGTTTCAGATAGGGGATCTGCAGCCTGATATTTAATCTGACGGTCAATATTTAGCGCAGACCAACGACACACAACACAAGTATAGTAAATGCCTTTTTTTTTTTTTTTTCACCGAAGTAGTTAATGTCATTGCACTTGATAATATTAGGGCTGAGTACGAGACTCAGAGATACCAAATCATACTGAAAATTCGAACCGATAATATTCAGAATCGAAAAATATTCGTTGACCGTTTGACTTTTTTCGAACCGAACCGTCCCGATTTTTTTTTTTGGTACGGTTCTGGAGATTAGTAGTTATCTATACCGAGAACCGTACTGAACCATATCGAATCATCCCGAACCGAAGAACCGAAACTAGAACCGATTTAAAGGGTTTATATATATATATATATATACACACACACACACACATACATTGAATTTTCTTAAATGTGTTGTTAATTTCATATCAAAATGTGACACACACACACACACACACATACATTGAATTTCCTTAAATGTGTTGTTAATTCCATATCAAAATGTGTGTTTATATATATATATATATATATATATATATATATATATATATATATATATATATATATATTAACAACACATTTAATGAAATTGAATAATGTATAAGTAAAATTTAATTTTTAATTATTTAAAAAAAAAATCTTCAAATCTTCGTTTTGTCCCGTTCCGCACCGAATCGTCCCGTTCCGTCCCGATCCATCCCATTAGACTCGAATTTCCGTCCTGAACCGTCCCG
>CATKHJ010046746.1:0-14481 GCA_949750685.1 Vernicia montana
TCATTGCTTTCCCCTTTCCCATAATATGATCCCCATTTCTTCAATCCCTTTCTTTTAATCACTTTAAAGGCATGTTAATTAGAATCTGAATTAATTAACTTGTTTCAATTGAATCAATGCTTTTTGTTTGTTAATTAAAAACTAACCTAATTAACAACTTGGTAATCAACTTGCTTGATTAAAATCAATCCAACCAACCTTTAATCAATGAACTGAAAAATGATAAAAGGTTCAGACTAAAACAGACCTCCTTTGCAAGAAGGCGAACTACGTGGATTTTGATTCTCATTCGAAGGGATACGTAGGCATGCTTGTCTGTAAAAACATCAAATCCAATTAAAATGAATTTTCTTCTTTCACTTTCTTTTATGTATTTTGTTCTTTCTTTCATTTCCTTCTTTAATTGCTTTTTGTTATTTGGATTTCTTTCTTTAATTGCTTTTATTATTTGATTTTAATTTTGGGAAATGTGTTACTTTCCTAGAATCCCATAAGGGTTAGAGAAAGTATCCCCTATTTTGGTTTATTTTGTAAAGTTAATATTTGCTTTCTTTATTTAATTATTTTAATGCTTATTTTCTTTATTGCTTTATTTCATTTTAATTCATAATTGTTCATTCATTTAATTGTTCATGAAATTCTATTTTAAGTCATTGTTTATTAAATTTGCCAAACTTATTTTAATTAAATAAACCAAAAATCTAGTCCCCGAATCCTCTTTGGTAATCGAGACTAGTGCACTTTTGTCCATTGGATAAATAACTAGAGTCAAATGGGTTTTTCCTTAACTTTTCCCAAATAAAAATAAAATTAAGGTGGCGACTCCAAAACGCTTTTCAAAGATCAACCAATCCGAACTCGAGGGTTCCATCGTGAGACCAAAACCCGAATGAGCATTTCGATCTCTTCTAGCGGATCGGACCGGTGCTCGGGCGAGGCCTCACAACCATCTCTTAGGGCAACTCTATTCGGACTCCAAAACACTATTTTAGTGTAAATTTTGGTGTAAAATACCTTCTAATCGAATTCTATTCTTTGCATCAAATTTGATCCATTGAATAGTGCAATCCATTACCAAAAGTCTCCTTTGCATCAGTCAACAAGCTAAGGTATCACATCCAATAGTTGTAAGCTTGTTACGAGTTTCAAAGAATCTGAATAGACCATCTCTTAGGGCAACTCTATTCGGACTCCAAAACACCAT
Source organism: Vernicia montana (assembly GCA_949750685.1). Taxonomy (NCBI): domain Eukaryota; kingdom Viridiplantae; phylum Streptophyta; class Magnoliopsida; order Malpighiales; family Euphorbiaceae; genus Vernicia; species Vernicia montana. The sequence goes on from CATKHJ010046746.1 coordinate 1,205, forward strand.
TTAAGTGTAAAATTTGGTGTAAAATGCCTTTTAACCGAACTTTATTCTTTGTGCCAAATTTAGTGCAAAGAATATATGGCAATTTTTTTTATTTTGTTTTTAAAAAAAATTAATAATAATAGTTATATATATTAAAAATATAATTTGAGAGAATATTTTAAAAAATATTCTTTTTGATGTAATATTTGGTGTGATGGGTTGGAGATTGAATAGTAATTGGTATTGAAGTTACATCATTTTGGTATGAAATTTACACCAAATATAGAGTTTATGATTAGAGATGACCTTAAGGCATCTTTAATGGGGTTTGATGAGAGTTTATTGAGTGTTTGATTATTAGACTATCTATTATAAGAGGTTGATACATATCAACAAGTTAACAGCTTAAAAAAAATAAAATTGTTTCACTCTCAAATTGTCGTGTGAAACAAGAACAAACAAAGGAAGTGGCCATGTGCACGCCACGCACTTGAGGGTTGTCCTGGTCGCGACACGTGGTATGCAGTGCCCTTTATGCTAATTTTTTTTTAAACTAAAATATTTTTTGAATTAAAAGCAATAGTAACTTTAAGTTGTTTTTTTTTTTTTTTTTTTTTTTTTTTTTTTTAACCGTTGCTTTTTAAGCAACGGTAACTTCAAATATATATATTTTTTAATTTTTGTCTATAAATAGTAGATGAATTGCTCAATTATTCTCACAATTCAACTCAATTTTCATCTCTTTAACCTCTAAAAATTATATATTCTTTCAATATTTTTTTCTAATTTCATAAAAAACAACCCTATAATTATTTTTGCATTATGGATAAATAATTATTTTCTTAAAATAATTAACTAATTACTTTCTTAAAATAATTAAATAATTTTGTTAAATAAATATATTTATTATGAAATGTATATTGTGAATAATTTAAATAATGTGTGATTTTATTACGGGTCTCATATTATTTACTTTTTAGAGTTTAACCATTATAAGAGAGAGTCTAATAGGGAAGAGTTTAATAGATTGATGATGTGAAATAGGCATCAAATTCTTCAAGTGTTTAACCATTAAAGATGCCCTTAACCTCACCCACCAGTTTGAATATGCGGCCAATCTAGTCTCGTCGTAGCAGCCGTACATTTTTGGGGTGCTTATTGAGATGGTGCCTTCCTCTAATGAGATATTTTAAACATGTAATCCTCCCAAATACAGTCGAGGAGGATCATAACTACATTTAAGCATGAAAAAAATTATTAATGGAACATTTGGGATTAATAATCTTACTGTTAGTATGGTTGATTCCAAATGAGTATAGAAAATCAATATTCTCACATGTTCGAGGACAATCACTGGGTAGTATGGTTGCTATTGTGGATGATATCCATTGATAAAAGAATATTATCACCGATGATAGAGAGAAGGGGGACCAAGAGGGGCTATAGCCCCCTAACCTTCAAAATATAAAATTTTTTAGGTGTAAAATTATAAAAATTTAGTTATATATTGTATTTGGCTCCTCTTATTTTAGGTGAAAATTTTCTTTAAATATATAGAAGTTGGCTTAATTATATATACCACTTTCATGTAAATTATGATTTAAAAAATTTGACCCTCTATAAAATTTTTTTTTGGCTATGACACTAATCATCACTAACCATAAACCCAACATCTTTGCAGTAATATTTTTCATCATCCAATGCTCACAATAACAAACGCAATCAACTTTATAATAAATATTGATGAGGAGTAAAATTAACTAAGTTCTAATTGAGTCCAACAAACACAAAGCCCATCTAGAAAACTGCCACTACTTATGGGCTTGTGGTATGACCCTAGTTGGTGAATCAATCCACGTGAAGGTTGGGACTCATCTAATGAGACAACCGTTCACCCTTGTCCTCATCCTCGTCCTTAAAGATCATCCTCATTAAGCATGAGCAGCAACCAACTCGCCTACTCTCACACCAAATCAAAGATATACTTTTCATTTGATCTCACTAACTCGACTCATCCAAAGGTCACAGAGTAGAGAACTGTAGCAGTTGTCACTCATCCAACACGTAAGGTGAGGCGCGTCAGGGGAAAGCGTGCCTAGTGTGGTGCCCCTATCTTGCAACAAGTGGTACCACCGCCCTGACAGTTGTCAAGTACACACATATGCCGACAATGTAAAGTCAGAATGCTCCATCATCACCTTTGGGATGCTACCACATGCAAACCCACTTTCACCCAACAATGAACTTAAGCTAATATATAAGGGGAGGCAAACCACTATTTTCAGGTAATTGACTCTATATCCTCTCACCTCTTTCTTTGACTAAAAGTATTTTTGAGACTACAAGGAAGTTCATCTTCTTCCTTATTGTCTTTCAAGCTCTAAAGCTAACTTAAGCATCGGAGGATCCTTGCCAAGCCTTTAATGCTCTTTGTTCATCTTGTAAGCCCATATCCAAGTCCAAGAAGAGTGCAACTCATCACCTTGGTCGAACACCGATCAAATTGGCGTTGTCTGTGGGGGGATGTTTCACAACTCTTTCTTGGATCGTTATTTCTCTTCTTTTCTTTGAGATTTGCAATACTTGCAATCCTTTCTTTACTTATACAATCATTTCTTGCTTCCTTAAGCTGTAAGAAACACCTTTTTTAGCCTGCAAGCTAATCTATTTACAAAAATCTTATACCCTTTTATTTTCAACAAAATGGCCCACATTCACGAAGAAGATCCCTCAACCTCGCGCTAAAACCATACTGGGAAAGCTATTGCTCCTGAGACTTACGTATCCTTACCCCAAAATGCCCAAAACATTATCCCTCTCACTGCTTCAGTCTTTGACCTAAATGCTTCCCTACAACTCATGAGTAGTGTAGCTACTCAAATCAAATTAGCCATACAAACCCTTGCTATTGCGTCCTATCATCAAACACCTCACAACCATAATGTGAGCAGGGTCCCAAAAATAACCTTGAGTGAAGGTGTAGCTTGACATTTGGCTTTTGAATAGGAGGAGCAAGAAGCCAGGGAAGTGGATGGACACCAAACAGTAGAAAGAAGTGAAAAAGGAAGGGTGAGATCTGAAACAGTAAGAGCAAAAAGGGAAGATTCACACTGAAGAGAGGAGGAGAGAGAAAGAACATCCTTTCAATGAGAGGGACGCATGCATGAAAGAGAACGTAGCATACATGCAGAGACTAGAGGGCATCATGAGGGGGGAAAGGCATTCTCATCATGATAAGAGAATCGAGAGCAGGGTGGGGAGTCAAAAAGAAGGTAGAAGGGTCGAAGAAGAAAGAAAACTAGAAAAATATTGTCTAGAGAGACAGTTGAGGGGAAGGAGAGGAGAGAAGATCAGATAGCCCAATCTGAAGACTCTCATGATAAGCGAGGACGAAGAGAGCAAGAGGCTACTAGCAAGCAAAACTCCTTGGATTGAAGGAGAAGGTCAAAATATTTTTGGAGGAGTTGAGTGGAGAAAAGGAGAAGAAGGGGATAGATAGGAGCTTGGTGCTCGTTCTTAAATCTCATTTCATCAAAGAATTCCATGAGTACAAGATGCTAGATAAGTTCAAACCACCTGCATTGAAGAAGTACGATAGAGAAACAGATCCCAGAGTCCATATTTTTTATTATAAACATGCTGTCAAGCTTTAAATAACAAGTGATGAAGTGTTATATAGGGCCTTTAGAGGGTCCTTAAAAAGAGCAACAAAGAGTTGGTTTGATAGTATGTCAGAAGGGAGCATTTGCTCTGTAATAACTTAAATTTTTATTTAATTATAAATTATATTTTTATTAATTTTAAAAGATTAAAAGGAAATATTTCATTTCATTATCTAAAATTTAAAGTTATTATTATTATTATATGAGTTCAGCTTTGATTGGCCTATCTTGGAACAATAAGAAGCTGTGTTTTTTTGTCGGTAATAGAGAGAGAAGTTACCGCTGCCAACCATCGTTGTCCGATCACCAGATCGCCACATATACCTGACCAAGGGGAAGAGCAGCTATTGATGAGTCCACTGATAGAAGCTCGACGCTAGAAGCCACTAGACATTGCAGCACTAGCCATTCGATCGGGTCGCCGGCGAGGAGCTGTCCAAGCTCATTCTGGCCGATTTCGGCCTCCTTTCCCAATGAGGTTTGTACCATTGAACTCCTATCTCTTTAGGCTTTCACTTGGTACCTATTTCGTCTAAAATGGTTTGCCTTCATTTTGGCCAGAATCTGGCGAAGACCAAAGCTGCCGACACCTTTTTTCGGCGAAATCTGGCAAGTGAGGAAGAGTGACCAACTTTTTCTGAACTCCTTACTTCTAGAAGAGTTTGTTGATACTTGTTTCGCTACTAATAGTCACAGATGATAGTTTTTCGGTAATTTCTCTGGCGACACTCCGATGAGTATTGGTCAGCAACTCTAAAATGAGTTTTTAGATGCATGATTGATATTGAAATGGATAATTATATATGATTAAGCAAATAGTAAGTTCAAATGATTAATTATGATAAATTGAGATTGTTGATTTATGGAGGCCCAGATGGAGCATTTGAGATTTATTTGAGTTGAGTCTGTTATCTGCGTTTCAAGGGGATTAGTTTTATTCTAGGAGAAACTCTGCCGAATTTCAGTAGATTTCTCCACAGTCTTATGATGTGTCTATCTTTTGGTCCTTATAATTTTTGTTATGATAGTCCTTTGATATTTTATTCTTTAGATCATCCAGGACCATCTTCTGCAGCTCCAGGTTCAGGCCAGTGATCGAGTCTGAGTTTTAACATCAGGGCTGTGAGTGATACTTTCCTGTTTTTCATGCATCTACATTTACTGTATGTGTATATATGTATATAATTATGCATTATGTATAACAATTGAGCATTCTGGCATATGTATGTAAATATTTCATTATATATGTGTTGCACATTACTTATGGAAGCTTGATGGGATTGGGATGGCATAGGACCACTCAGGATTATGTTTATGATTGTGTTATAATGATTATGATTTGATAAGCTATGACTGGTGTATGATGGCTGCGGGTTTGCTCATCGCTATTGCTAGTCGAGTCAGCATTGCGTGGCTTAGGCCAAGGACGGCTACAGCCCTATGTTTTGGATCTTAAGAGACAATATTTTGATTCAGAGAGCCAAATAGGGGCATTGCCTCCTCAGATTGAGGTTTAGTATGGTTCGTGTGGACTAATTCCCATCATTGGATGATTATGTGATTATTTATCTGTTGGCATGATGCATGAGCATTATTATTATTAGAATGTTCGTAGGACACCAGATTTGTGTATTGATTAGTATCATTCACTGAGTTGAGGCGCTCACCCCTGTCTCCTTATTTTTCCAAGTTGTAGGTTGAGTCCCAAAAGTGGTTAATATTTGTTGAGTATCCCTGCCCTTTTTCTCCGACAGTGGATTTTATCTTATATATTTAGGTATGTATTTCATTATATATTGTACTGTGCTATATATTTTAGAATTTCGTAATTACAGTAGAGTATGGAATTGTATTTGTATTTATATTTTCTTGTGTCAGAATTTGACTGTATATGGATGTATGATGATCTAAGGATTGTAGAGCTTCCTCCAATTGATATGAGATTCACTATTAAATAGGAGCCTGATGTTGATATTGATATTTGAGATGAAAGTCCTTAGTGACTTTATTGTGATATTATACACAGGTTCTGTTTAACAGGTGGGCCCATAGCCTTTGATATGTGGGAGATACAATTAGATTATTACATAATTTTTGTTAATTAGATAGGTCATGTTGACTACGGGCTCTAGAAACCTTATACTTTCCCATGCCCTTGTGCCAGTCACATGCCCCTAGAGTCGGGTCGTGACAAAGTTGGTATTAGAGCTTTAGGTTTATTTTCCTAGGGAACTATAATTGGTGTGCATTGGATTCCAACACATCTTTCTATGTCTCTCTTGCTTCTAATTTTTGCAGTACCATGATGTCTTAAAGAGTAGTATATATATATATGTGTGTGTGTGTGTGCGATTATATTTATGTTATGTGTGAACTACCTTTCTCCACTTGATAAACTATTTTGTTATTTTTCAATAAGATTAACACTAGAGCGAGAAGAGTAGCTACAATAGCGCAAGCTGCTCTAGAGGATGAGGGCTCTACAAGCTCAGTAACAGTAGCCCCTGGACGCCGAGGTAGGTGCAGACAAGCTAAAGAGGAGGCACTTACCAGTGTAGATGCCATTCTTGCTAGATTTTAGAGGATTATGGATAATATGACTCGAGCCATTCCTCCAGTAGCTCTAGCTGCAGGACCTGCAGTATCTCTTAAGAGGTTCATTAAGCAGCATCCCTTTACTTTTTCTAATGATGAGGAACAGGCCTATGAATTTCTTGATAATATCAGAGAGATTTGTGTAGAACTAGGTTACGCAGATACCAGATCTATATACTTTACCAGCTGTAGGCTAAAGGGACTTGCTCTAGCTTGGTATAAGGACTACGTGAGGCCGAGATATCAGGATATGACTTAGGATGATTTCAGCAGAGAGTTCTTTACATGGTTTGTTTCTTCTGGATTTGTACACCAAAAAATGATAGAGCTTTAGGGTTTAAGGAAATATGAGCATACTTATGTGTCAGAATTTACCACTAAGTTCTTGGGGTTGTCTAGATTTACACATGTTGTAGTACCAAATTAGGAAGCCAAGAAATTCAGATATGTCAGGACTTTGGGTGATGAGTATAGATTCTTGCTTAGTGAACGTCAGGGCCATCCTTTCAGTGAGTTGGTAGACGATGCCCTTGATATAGAGTTCACTATTGATGAAAAGAAGAAGAAGACTAGAGGAGTTAATCGTTATGAAGGTCAAAGCACATTCAAATTTGTTGGTTCTAGTGGCACCTTTACTATGGGGACTTACTTTACCAAGTCACAGAGTTCTCAGAGATGCAAGGGGAGAAGCAAGACTAAGGGTGGATTTAGACAAGGCAGTGGCTATAGTGGTAGTAGTGGTGATTCTAGTTTTAGTGGTTCTGGTTCTAGTGCCATAATATGTGCTAGATGTGGCAGAGCCCATCAAGGGCAATGCTTTCAGGGATCAGGTGTCTATTTTGGGTGTGGCCAGTCAGGTCATTTTGCTAGGGATTGCCCTGTATATGGTGGTTAGAGAGCATTTACTTAGGGGTTTAATCAGGGATCCATGGTTAGTGTAACCTAGCCTATGCATACTTCATCTCCTTCTCAGTTTGGAGGACGATTCAGTGGCCAGTAGGGCTGTGGTTTTGGAGGCAGAGGTAGAGGACAAAGTTAGGGATAGAGTTCTGGTTATGCAGATAAAGGTCAGAATCAGGGATAGGCTAGGGTCTTCACTCTCACATATTAGGATGGTCAGGCTTCAAATGCTGTGGTGGCAGGTATTCTTTCTGTATGTTCTTTAGAAACACGTGTGTTATTAGATCTGGGTGCTAAGCACTCATTTGTATTCCCCAGTTTTGTAGTGAGATTTGACATGATGCCTATCAGTCTTGAGTGTCCGTTGTCAGTTGCCACTCCTATGAGTGATTATTTGTTAGTGGACACAACCTTTCTAGCATGTCTAGTTTGGATTGTGGGTAGAATTCTTCTTGCTGACTTAATTTTCCTTGATGTGATAGATTTTGATGTAATTTTAGGTATGGACTGGTTGTCAACCCATTATGTTTCTCTCAATTGTTGCAGCAAAGAAGTTGTTTTTCGTATACCAGGTGATACAGAGTTTTCTTTTAAGGGAGATAGAAGTGTTGCTCCGTATAACCTTGTCTCAACTATTAGTGCTAGAAAGATGTTACATCATGGCTGTTAGGGTTATTTGGCTTTAGTTAAAGATGTTTATGTGGATGTCAAAAATGTGGAAAACGTGCCAGTAGTGAATGAATTCCTTGATGTGTTCCCTGAAGAGCTTCTAAGATTGCCTCATGATAATGAGAGAGAATTTTGTATTGATGTGATACCTAGAACAAACCCTATATCTATACTACCTTATAGGATGGCACCTGCAGAGTTAAAGGAGCTTAGAGAACAGTTGTAAGAACTTTTGGATAAGGGTTTCATCCAGCCTAGTACTTCATTTTAGGGCACTTCTGTGTTGCTTGTGAGGAAGAAAGATGGATTTATGCGCCTTTGTATTGATTACAGGCAATTGAATAAAGTGATAGTAAAGAACAAGTATCCTCTTCCTCGAATTGATGATTTATTTGAACAACTTCAGGGTGATCAATGTTTTTCTAAGATTGATCTTTATTCTAGGTATCATCAATTGAGGATTAGAAAGACAGAGATACCTAAGACAACATTCAGAACTCGGTATGGGCATTATAAGTTCCTTGTGATGTCTTTTGGACTCACTAATGCACTTTCTGTGTTTATGGATCTTATGAATAGGGTATTTAAACCATTCTTGGATCGCTTTATGATTGTGTTTATCGATGACATATTGGTTTACTCAAGAACTTTAGAAAAGCATGCCCAACATTTGAGGATGGTTTTGCAGACCTTAAGGAACCATCAATTGTATGCCAAGTTTTCTAAATGTGAATTATGATTGGACAATGTAAACTTTTTGGGACATGTTGTTACTAAGGATTGCATTATGGTGGACCCCAAAAATATGGAAGCTATCACAAATTGGTTAAGTTCTACTACAGTCATCGAGGTTCGCATCTTTCTTGGATTAGCAGGCTATTATCACCGTTTTGTCCAAGATTTTTTAAGGATAGCATCCCTTCTGACTCGATTAACTCAAAAGAATGCAAAATTTCAATGGACTGAAGCATGTGAAGATGATTTTCAAAGGCTTAAAGATTGCCTTACCTTAGCTCTAGTATTAGTTTTACCTTCGAGTATTAGTGGTTACACTATTTACTATGATGCTTCGAGAGTTGGCTTGAGGTGTGTACTGATGCAGCATGGTAAGGTAATTGCTTATGCCTCTCACCAGTTAAAGAAGCATAAGTAGAATTACCCCACCTATAATTTAGAAATGGCAGTTGTAGTCTTTGCCTTGAAAATTTGGAGGCATTACTTGTTTGGTGAGACTTGTGAGATATACATCGATCATAAGAGTCTGAAGTATATCTTTCACCAGAGGGATTTGAACTCGAGGCAGAAGAGATGGATGGAGCTTCTAAAAGACTATGATTGCACCATTCTTTACCACCCTGGTAAAGCAAATGTTGTAGCTGATGTCTTAAGTAGGAAATCCTTTGGTAGTTTAGCTCACATTATGGTGGAGAAGAGGCCTATAGTTAAAGAGTTGAAAGAATTGTTTGATGAAGGTTTACAGCTAGAGGTGTATAGTTCCAGAGTATTGTTAGTACATTTTAAGGTTCACTCAGTTCTAATAGAGAGAATTAAGGTGGCTCAGATACGGGACACACAGTTGTGTAAAATCTTTGAAGAGATGTAGGAAGGTAGTACCAAAGATTTTGTAATTGATGATAATGGAGTGCTTCGACATAGTTCTTGTTTATGTGTTCCTAATGTGGATAATTTGAGAAAGGAGATCATGGAAGAGGCATATCTTGTACCATATAATGTGTACCCAGGTTCCACTAAGATGTACCGTGATCTGAAGAGTATTTATTAGTGAAATGGCATGAAGAAAGATATTGCTGAATTTTTCTCTAAGTGCCTAACCTGTCAATAAGTAAAATTAGAGCATCAGAAGCCTTCTGGATTATTACAGCCACTTTCCATTCCTGAGTAGAAGTGACAAAGCATGATTATAGATTTTGTGATTGGGTTACCTAAGATTATTTCAGGGTACGACTCTATATGGGTTATAGTGGATCGATTAACCAAATCGATACACTTCATTCCTGTGAAAGTCAATTACTCTGTGGCTAGGTATGTGAGGCTGTATGTTGAAAAGATTATTTGCTTACATGGAGTTTCAGTCTCTATTGTTTTAGATAGAGAGCCCCAGTTCACTTCTAGGTTTTGGAAATCCTTGCAAAAAGCTCTGGGTACGAGGTTTGATTTCAGTACAGCTTTACACCCTTAGACAGAAGGTCAGTCTGAGAGAATCATTCAGACCTTGGAAGATATACTTAGGATGTGTATACTTGATTTTGGAGGTCATTAAGATTGACACCTTCCATTGATTTAGTTTGCTTATAATAACAGTTATCATGCCAGTATTGAGATGGCACTTTATGAGGCTCTGTATGGCAGGAAGTGCATATCCCCAGTGTGTTGGAAAGAAGTTAGAGAGAGACAATTAGCAGGACCTGACTTGGTCCAGATCACTTCTGAGAAGGTTATTATAATCCAAGAGTGGCTGAAGACTGCCTTTAGTAGACAAAAGAGCTATGCAGATCCTAGGCATAGAGATGTGTCTTTTGATGTGGGCAATCTTATTTTCCTAAAGGTTTCTCCTATGAGAGGAGTAATGAGATTTGGTAAGAAAGAAAAATTGGCACCAAGGTATATCGGCCCATATATGATCATTAAGAGGGTTGGAGCGATCGCAAATTGTCTGGACTTGCTATCAGATCTTTCTCACGTCCATCCAACATTCCATATCTCTAGGAAATATATCCCCGACCCTTCTCACGTTTTGCAGCCACAAGAAGTCCATATTTGTGAAAATCTGTCTTATGAGAAAGTTCTTGTAGCTATAATGGATTTCTAGATTTGTAGGCTATGTTCTAAAAACATTCCTATGGTAAAGGTTTTGTGGCGTAATCATAACATGGAGGAGTGTACTTGGGAGGTTGAAACTAAGATGAGAGAGAAATACCCCCTATATGTTTATGACTAGTTGATTTTGTTTTAAAACTCGATGTTTTAATGTTTTGATGTATTAAACTATTATTACCTTAATGTATGAGTATTATGTTTTATAAATAAATATCCTTATTTAAATTCGAAGACGAATTTCTTTTAAGGGGGAGATTATAATAACCTGAATTTTATTTAATTATAAATTAGATTTTTATTAATTTTAAAAGATTAAAAAGAAATATTTTATTTTATTATCTAAATTTTAAAGTTGTTATTATTATATGAGTTCAGCTTTGATTGGCCCATCTTGGACTAATTAGAAGCTGTGCCTTTTTGTCAGTAAGAGAGAGAGAGAGAGAGAAAGAAAGAAGCTGCTATTGCCAACCACCGTCGTCCAGTCACCGGACCACCACATGCACCTGACCAAGGGGAAAAGTAGCCGCTGATGAGTCCATTAATAGAAGTTTGCCGCCGTATTTGCCATCCGATCGGACTACTAATGAGGAGCTTTCCGAGCTCATTCCAGCCTCCTTTCCCGACAAGGTTTGTACCATTGAACTTCTCTCTCTTCAGGCTTTCATTTGGTACCTATTTCGTCTAAAATGGTTGACCTTTATTTTGGCCAGAATCTAGCTAAGACCAAAGCTGCCGACACCTTTTTTGGGCAAAATCCAATGAGTGAGGGAGAGTGACCAACTTTTCTGAACTCCCCACTTCTAGACAAGTTCGTTGACACATATTTCGCCACCAATAGTCGCTGATGATATTTTTTCAGTAATTTCTCCGGCGACACTCCGGTGAGTATTGGTTAGCAGCTCCAGAATGAGTTTTTAGATGCATGATTGATATTGAAATGGATAGTTTTATATGATTAAGTTAATAGTAAGTTTAGATGATTGATTATGATAAATTGAGATTGTTGATTTATGGAGGCCCAGATGGAGCATTTGAGATTTATTTGAGTTGAGTCTGCTGTCTACGTTTCAAGGGGATTAGTTTTATTCTAGGGAAAACTCTGTCGAATTTCAGTAGATTTCTCTACAGTCTTAAGATGTGTCTATCTTTTGGTCCTTATAATTCATGTTCTGATAGTCCTTTGATATTTTATTCTTTAGATTGTCCCAGACCATCTTCTGTAACTCCAGGTTCAGGCTAGTGATCGAGTATGAGTTTCAATATTAGGGTTGTAAGTGATACTTTCTAATATACTTTCCTGCTTTCCATGCTTTTACATTTACTATATGTATATATATGTATATAATTATGCATTATGTATATCAATTGAGCATTTTGCATATGTATGTGAATGTTTCATTATATTTATATTGCATATTACTTATGGATGCTAGATGGGATTGGGATGACATAGGACCACTCAGGATTATGTTTATGATTGTGTTATGATAATTATGATTTGATAAGCTATGACTGGTGTATGATGGCTGCGGGCTTGGTCATTGCTCAGCATTGCTGCCAGTCGGGTCAGTGCTGCATGGCTTAGGCCAGAGATGGCCCCAGCCCTATGTTTTTGATCTTAATAGATAGTGTTTGGATTCAGAGAGCCAGATAAGGGGATTGGCTATCCTAAATTGAGGTCTAGTGTGGTTCTTGTGGACTAATTCCTATCGTTGGATGATAGTACTGGTCACATGCCTCTAAAGTCGAGTCGTGCTAGGCTTACTCAGGCGACTGTGAACCCTTAATTTTGCACCCTCCAGTATGCATTTGAACCTTAGAGGCACCTAGGCTCGGTAAACAGACATTTGGAAGCCGAAATCGCCAAAGATCGCTAAAATCTCAAAAACCAAAAATTTGAGCCTTGGGACCTGGGACCCATCCCTTAAACCTCTAAATCATCCTTAGATCATTCGGGATTGGATAACGAGCACAAAGCAATTGGAATCATGTAAAATGGATATGAAACGAGAGAGAACGGGCAAAAACGGGCCGAACAGGCTGAAGCAGGGCCCATGACCGCATAACCCTATGCAATCACCGCATATCCTTGTGCAGTGACCCAACAGGCTTGTGCGGCCACCAGTCACTGTTCATGATCCCACATTGGAAAATGTGAACAGTTCTCCTTTACCTCTCTTCCTATATAAACTACCCCCCCCTTTCGCTCTAAAACACACCTAGAACTTGCTTGATCACTCCCATGATCTCAAAGCAAATATCCTTTTAAGCTTGGTCCAAAAGAAACGAGCATCTAGTTTTAAAGTTTCTTTTTCTTCTTTCTTTGCTATTGCTCTTTACTTTACAAAGCAAGATTGGGTTGTGACTTCCCGAGCTGACCCACTAAGTCAAAAGTTTTCCGCCGTCCAAGGCAAGCTTCTCGCCGTCCGAAGCAAGCCACCACCCGTCGTCCGAGGCAAGTTTGCTACCGATCGAGACAAGTCTCCTCCATCCTAAGGTATTTATTTTCTTTCTTTTTCTTTTATTTATTTACTTATCATCTTGTTTTTGTTTTGCTTCCTTTGGTTTTATTTTCTTTTTATTCTTTATATTGCTTTATTGTTTGCCTTTCCCTTAAGGTTTCTTTGTATGCTC
>CATKHJ010046803.1:0-11862 GCA_949750685.1 Vernicia montana
TATTGGGTTCTACGGGTTTTCGGTGGCCTTACGCCTACCCATGCCCTAGGACCGTCGCGACTCGGTAAGCCGGGTCGGGTCGTGACAATAATAATAATAAAAGTAGCAAATAAATTTGGTCAGCCCATAATCAGGCAAAGAAAAGAAATAGCCAGCAGAGGCAGAGAGCAATAGACCATGAGAGAGAGAGAGAAAGAGAGAGAGAGGCTGCCCAGCCCAAACGCCGCCATCTGGCCACCATCTGACGCCACGTGCTAGCCATGGAGGAAGGCCACCCACCGATTTGTTGACCGACCGAAGCTCGCCTCCAACAGCCACCAAAGCTGGCCGCCCAAGCGGTTGCTGGCAGCACGCTTCCGAGCTATTTTCACGTCGACTTTCCGACCTCCATTCACGGTGATTCTTGTATATTTAGAACCTCTCTTCATGTGCTTCAATTTGATATCTCATTTGCAAATTTTTTATAACGTTTAATTTTGACTGGAATCCAGCGACTCCCGCGGTTGCCGACTCATTTTTCGGCAGTTTTCCGGTGAGTGAGAGAGAGTAACTCATATATTTGGACTCTTGAAGTCTCAAGCCGTCCGTTGGTGTCTTTAGATCGCAATTCCGCCGCCGTTGAAATTTTCAGGCCATCGGACTCTAGCGATCACTGAAACGAACATTTTCAGATAGTAGCTTTGGCTCGTTAAACCAAGTCACTTGGTATAAATCTCAACTTTTAACTGTACTTAGATAACTAATTATGAATTTATTTGTGAGAATTTAGGTATATAATTTATAATGATTTAATTAGCATAAATGAGTAATTAAATTGAGTTATATTATTAATTAGATGATTATTGAAAATTATTGGCGAATAATTGGAGAAAATTAAGGTATTGATAGAATTATTGATTAAGTTAGATTAATGATCGAATAAGAATTGATAATTATTGGAGATTATTGAAAAGATTAAATTGATGAATTAAGAATTTTATTGAATTATTCTAGATATGAACTTAGTCAAGAATGGATGAAATGGCGGACGAGATTAATGTATTGGAGGTCCGAGTTAGACTATTTGATTGAGAATTGTTGATTAATTAAAAGTATTTTATTAAGGAGTAAAGTCTAGTTTTAGCAAAAGTGTTACCAAAATTTCAGTAGATAATTTTAGAAATATATAAAAAATTGTATAATTGTATCTGATAAATAATATTATGTTATTAGGAGAACATTAAAGGAGAATTCAAATGATAACTACTATAGGTGAGTAATTAGCTAGAACGAAATCTACAGTTCAGGTGAGTGAAGAATTTAATATTACAATTAAATTTGAAATTCTTAAGATTAATCAAGTTTATTTTCATTTCCAAATTTTATTATAATATGTGTATTGGAACATAAATTCCCTTAATGATTCATAAGTTATTACTTGTTAAATATCGAAATATATTATAAATTATCTTTTATTGCTTCTTAAAATTTTACAAGCTTTTCAACTATAAGAATATATATATATATATATATGATTAGCTTGGAATTTCTAAGAATTTTTATTTATTTTGCATTGAGGGTCACATAATTTATATATTTATTCCAATGTCTTTAACATTTTATAATGGACTTTGATTTATTCCAATGTCTTTAACATTTTATAATGGACTTTGAAATCATACATATATATATATATCCTTAATTATATTAAATTTCCAGTTTAAAGTTTTTTTTTTTTTTAACAAATAAGAATCGTATATCCTAAAGTATGTTATAAGAGATTTAAATATTCTCATTTTATAATCGTAAATAGAAAAAAGAAAATTCATTTAAAGCTTATAAAGTTATATTTATAAGTTCCAAGTATATATATATACATAATTAATATAGAGTTTTCATAACTATATTAAAGAATCAAAAGATATGAAAAATGATATACAAGGATAAATTGTCAATTAATATTCCCCTTCATAAGAATTAATTACAAACTGCACGGAACTGCGACCATTGATAATCCATTTAGTCTTGGACACCATAAGAACCATATATATGTTTCATGTGTTACATTGGGTAACCTTGTTCATTAAATTATGGATTCTTATGTAAATATATGTGAACCCTGAATCTCATATAAATTATTTGAACTATGAGAACCCAAAAATGTGAAACAGAGATCTTCGTCTGATGTGAGTAATACATCAGACTGTGTATACACAGTAATCTAATATATGTGATATGATATGGGGGCATGTTCTTAAAAGAACCTCTGCCTCGGGTATGCCAAAGTGTCCCTACCCTAATTATATGATATGGGAACATGTTTACAAATGGACCTTTACTTCGGGTATGCTACAAAAACCTCTACCCCAACTATATGGGAGCAAGCTCATATCAAGAGTCTCTTCTTTGGGTATGCTCAAGAGAGCCTCTATCTCAATTCATAAAGTGATCTCTGTTACCTCTGATTACTTGACAACCCAAAAACGTTTGAATATTTATTTATGGTTACCCAATCAATTAATTATGAAAATTCGTGAAGCCATTACTGTACTTGACAATGAGACCCCAAAAGTGAAATGATCAATTAATTTTCAAAACCATTTATATATGTTTTATTAGAATCAATAATTAAATTGAACATATTTTCTATAAATTTTAAGATTTTTATAAATATATGCGTATATGATATTTAATTTAAATATTCAAATTTAAATGTTTAATATATATATATATATATATATATATATATATATATATATATATATATATATATATATATAAAGTTCAATTTTGTCTGATTTATTTATTAATATGCTTTCTTGAAAATGATATTTAAATATATATACATATATGATTTTATTCTAGAGGGATATTCTCTTATATAAGTGTATGAATTATCAATTCAAAAAAAATAATAATTATTTAAATGCTTAAATTATATATATTGATATAAGAATTTAATATTCTAACTATAAATGTTCTATTTGATAATGAGTTTTAATTGATATAAAATTTAGTATATATGATTCTTCTTATAGATCTAATATTTCTTATTATATAAAGGTATAAAGAAATCATTATAATTAAGTTTTAATCTTTTAAATACGTAAGTTATATGTTTTTATATAAATACAGAATATTAACTGTGTTCAATTTATTATTTAATGTGTTTAGTCAATATTAAAACTAATTATATATGTTCCATAAACTCTATTATTCTTTTAATATGCTTTACAACTCGATTGTATATGAGAATATAATTTTAATAAAATCATGTTGTTTACATTGTATACAATTTCAAGATATGTATATATTTATATTCATTAAAATTTTAGACCTGTACATATATATGTTTTTATTTTAAAATTTTAATACTCCTATGATATATTAGTTATTGATTTCGAAAATTTATATACATATGATAAATGAATTTTAATACCGATATATATATATATATATATATATATATATATGTCAAAGAGATACTGTATAAAAACTATCTATATTTTAAAGTTTATCAAATCCCAAAATTGTGCTCATATATGGAGAAATTTGAAATCTCAAGAAATTTCATACGTCAAGTCTTTCATTATATGTAATATACTATGAATCCGAAATTCAAGTCATGTTCAAACTAAGATTTTCATAATATGTTTTAATTAAAAACAAAGCCTTATTAATTCTATATTCTATTGCTTACAAACCAGCACGTGAATTATACTTTATATCATCCTTAATTATGAATATGTTAAACATCAAGAATAATCTTTTATGTTCTTTACTCACTGAGCTTTCCTCGAAGCTTACCCCCCTCCACTCACCAGTATTTGCAAGTGAAAGTTAAACAGTAAGTTCAAAGGTTCAGTGGATATTGGCAAGTTGATTCCTCAAGCATTCTTTCTTCCTTGAGGACTATCAAGATAATGTAATAATTTGTCTTTTGTTTATTATTGTGTATAAATTTAAAATTTCTTAGATGCTCCATGTGTGTAAATGGTGTTACTGTAATTAATATGTATATGTTATGAGTGTTGTAATAATAAGTGAGAAATGAAATGTTGAATGACAGGATCGATATGACAAATGAATTGAATGGTGAAAATGATGATGGGAAAGTTGATTATTGATTAACTGTAGTGAAGGAATGAGATTGATATTAGAAGTGTAATTGAAATACAGGTTGTGATCTTGGAGCTATAGTATAATTACAATCAATACCATGCCAGAATTCCATTAGATTTGTTAGTACGTATGGGTTCTATGAGTTGTCGGTACCCTTATGGTTACCCATGTCCTAGGATCGTCACTGCTCAGAAGTTGGGCTGTGACAGCCATATTGCCATTGACAAGATCAAGGAGTACTTGATGAATCCTCTGATCCTCAGGCCCATCGATCAAGTGGTCCCCTCATTTTGTACTTATCAATAAAAGAAGCAGCCCTGGGGGCAATGTTGGCACAAGCAGATCCTGCTGGCATAGAATTTGCCATATATTATTTGAGCAAAAAGTTGCTCCCTTATGAAGAGAAGTACAATTCAGTCTAGAAAGCTTGTCTAGTAGTTGTTTAGGCAACCAAGAAGCTAAGGCATTACTTCTTGTCTTTCAAGGTCATAGTGGTATCTCGAATAGATCCAATGCGGTATCTCTATAAAGTTCCTAACCTTGTGGGGAAGTTATCTCGATGGCTTATCCTATTGTCCGAATTTGATATAGAGTACGCCACGAAGAAAACCATCAAGGGTAGGGCGGTAGCGGATTTTCTGGCATAATCACCTTTAGAATAGGATGATGAGGAATGGGATTTAGATTTCCCAAACTAACATTTAGCGATGATCGAAAAGAAGATTTGGAAATTGTATTTTGATGGAGTCGTTAACAAGAGTGGGGTCAACGCCAAGATCATCCTACAGTCACCTGAAGGAGAAAAGATTCCCCTAGCAAAGAAGTTGGATTTTTCAGTCACGAATAATATTGCAGAGTATGAAGCTTGCTTGTTCAGATTAGAATCTCTAACAGCATTAGGGGCAAAAGAAATTGAGGTGATTGGAGATTCCAAACTGGTTATTGAAATGCAACAGGTAATTGGGAAGTCAAAGAGGAAAGGTTGATGCCTTACGTAGATTATTTGCGAGTTATACTCCAGCATTTCTCAAAGGTAAGCTTCCGTCATGTGAACCGATCAAAGAACAAGATAGCCGATGCACTCGCTAGTTAGGTATTTGTATGGGAGTTGTCAGAAAAGTATCATGTTAAACCTTTCTTTGTCAATAGGGCTTGAACTCCATGCTACTCAAGAGAATGGATTTTCCAAATAGTACAAGATGGTCATCCGTGGTATTATGATCTACAAAGGTATATGGAACATAGGGAATATCCAGTCAAAGCAACCAAGTAGGATAGAGCTACTATCCGGAGATTAGCTCTTCAATTTACAGTATTCTAAGGACAACTATACAAAAGATGCCAGATGGAATCCTCTTAAGATATATGTCCAAAGAAGAGGCAAAAACTATCATGGGCGAGATTCATGCCGAGGTTTGTGGAACATATATGCATGAGAGGATTCTAGCAAAGAAGATTCTCAGACAAGGGTATTTTTGTATGACTATAGAAAAAGATTGTGTTAACCGGGTGAAGTTTTATGAATCTCATATACATACCAATTTGAGTCATTTGCCTCTTATTGATTTACAAATATTGACATTGCCATTGCCATTTTCTGCTTGGGGGATTGATATAATTGGGACGATATCACCTCCCGCCTCGAACGGCTATGAGTACATTATGGTGGCAGTTGATTACTTCTCAAGATGAGTAGAAGCAAAATCTTACAAAAATATAGGGGCTAAACAGATGGCAATGTTCATTTAGAAGAACCTGATATGCAGATATGGGACTTCGAACCATATAGTGTCAGATAATGGGGTTCAGTTTCAAGGGGAAGTCTGAGTATTGCTTCAGGAAAAGGGGATTAAGCACCACAAATCATCACTGTATTGTCCGCAAACCAATAGGGCCGTAGAAGTTGCAAACAAGAGTATCAAGACCATTCCGAGAAAGATGATTCAGTCAACAAGATCATGGGTTGACATATTACCTTTTTCTTTATAGGGATATCGAACCACTATTAAGTCTGCTATAGGGGCAACCCCATATTCTTTGGTATACGAAATGGAGGCAGTATTACCAATTGAAGTGGAAGTTCAATCCTTGCGGGTTGCCTTAGAGTCAGGAATTCCTGAAAGTCAGTGGTTTGTTCGATGGAAAGTGAATGCACGCTTTATTTCAAGATCAATTATACAAGAGAAGGTTAGCCCGTCATTTCAATAAGAAGGTTCGTCCTAACCCAGTCAAAGAAGGGGATCTAGTATTAAAGCATGTTAAAATTTCTCCAATGGATCCAAGAGGAAATTTTCGACCTAATTGGGAGCCCATCTAGTTAAGCCCTTAGAGCCCAGAGCACCACCTAACCCTTTGCCCATGAACTATAATGCTAACGAGCACTGTGACTACCATCAGGGACCAGGGCATAAAACTGATGACTGTAAGGCTTTAAGGCACAGGATTCAAGATCTGGTTAACAGTGGAGACATTATCTCTCCCAAAACCAAGCCTAACATCACCACTAATCCTCTCCCAAGACACCAAGGGAATGTCAATTTCATCACTTCTGATGAACATGAATCTGACCCTATCTCCATGATCTATCCCACTCCAAACTACTGCTGTGTCCTCGATTTGAATGATTTTGTTGATGAAATTGACACAATAACCCAGAGTGGGAGAATCCTTCCACCACCAACTCACCCCACTGCACCAAAAGAAACTACCCCAATCAGTCATATCATTCCTCCTCCAGCAGAAAAGCTAAAACCTCACCAAGAGCCTGAAGATGATTCTGTCCTGAAATAGTTGAAGAAGACCTAAGCAAACATCTCTATCTGGAGCCTCATTCAGTTCTCGTACCCTCATCGCCAAGCTTTTTGCAAAGCTTTGAACCAGTTCCAGGCTCCAATTGACATCACACCCGAAATGCTTGTGGCTTCTTTAACTAGCACCACTAAGACAATGTCTATATCTTTCAGTAATCAGGACATCCCCCAAGGTGGGGGAAACCACAATCAAGCTCTGTATATTACTGTAATGACCCGAGGCAAAACTGTGCCCATGGTGTTGGTGGATAACGGGTCCGCTCTGAATGTATGCCCACTGAAAGTGGCCAGCTGCCTAGGATTAGAGGCTACGGATTTTACTCCGTCTAATCAAGTTGTGTGAGCTTATGATAACACCAAGAGGGAGGTCTTGGGTATGGCTACCCTGAATGTGACTGTCAGACCTATCACCATGCCGATCCCTTTCCAAGTGATCGATGTCCCGGCCTGTTTCAACCTACTTCTGGGAAGGCCATAGATCCATCAAGTCAAGGCTGTTCCCTCCTCTCTTCACCAGAAATTGAAATTTCCCCATGGTACAAGTATCATTACGGTCAAGGTTGATGTACATAGGAAGAATGACCATCCAAGCTCAGTCCCTATTTTGGAGATTAATCCAGAGCCCTCCAGTGTCCCTCTGTTGGGTTTCTTTTTTGACACCATCCAGTTCATCCAAGGGGAAGGTAAAAAGTTCGTTTCTTTCGATTTTGACTCGTATGGAAACGTAGCTGTGGCTAACATGATGAGAAAAATGGATTATTTTCCAAGTTTAGGTCTGGGAAAGAACCAACAAGGGATTGCTCAATTTCCAGAGTACCCTACTGCCACCGCTCCTTTTAGCTTAGGCTACAAGCCTACATCAGAGGACATGATGGAGCTGGAGGAGAGAGCTAAGCTGAGGGATAACGCCAAGAGGCGAGGTGAGACTTATGAATGGCCAATGCGCCCATACTTTAAAACCCTAAATGGGTACTTTGTGAAAGAGAGTGAAGATTTCCCCTATTGTGCTTTTCCCGAGCCCTAGTATTGCCCTATTTCTGGAAAACTAATCCCTAGTTTTGAAATTTTCTTTGATATCAGGCTCAGCCTAGAGGAATGTGAGCCAATCTATCTGCTGGAGGAGGATTGGGAAGCAAGTATGGAGCCCTCTCTCTTTTAATCCATCCACATGATCACTGAGCAGCAAGAACCTAATTCTACCAAACTCATCGACCCATCTAAAGCTCCACCCAATAACTGGTATTTTGAGGAGAGCACCGGCCCTGTTATGACCCCATCTGAGTCCTCCGAGTCTAAGTCTTCCAAGTTTTAGTCTGAGTCCTCTAAGTCTGTCCAGTTTGATTTTGAAATTGAGTCTGTCGAGTCCAATTCTGTAACCCACCCTGTGGGCCTATCTTTTGCTGTAACCTATGATGATGGGAACTTTATCAGAAATAAGAAGTTTGACTTTTTCGCTTACTTTTCTGACTCCCTATGCTTTACTTCATCTGATTTATCATTAAATGAGACATCTAAAAAATAAAATAAAAAATAAAAAAGGCAAAGAATCTATCAATTATGGCACAGAGGAAAAACCCAAAATCATATACATTGCATCTGCATATCATGATACACAGGCATTGGTTGAAAAGGTTCATCAGTTCTTGGACTATTTTACATGGGAACCCAAGGACATGGTAAGGGTAGATCCAAGCATCGCAGTTCCTAAGATCCCTACCTACGAACATGTGAAGCCTGTTAAGCAAAAGCTGCGCAGAATGAAAGCAGAGTGGTTTTTGAATATCAAGGAAGAAGTAACCAAATTGTTGGACAATCAAGTCATCGAGCCAATTACTTACCCTTCATGGTTATCCAATATAGTGTCTGTCCCCAAGAGAGATGGAAAAGTCTACATATGTGTTGACTACAGGGATCTCAATAAGGCTTGCCCGAAAGATGACTTTCCTTTGCCTCACATCGACTTGTTAGTAGACCGTATGGCAGGTGCATCAGTAGTCTCCTTGACCGACCTTTATGCAGGCTATAATCAAATCCAAGTATACCCTCATGAGAAGGAAAAGACGTCCTTCATAATAGAATAGGGCACCTACTATTATCGGGTCATGCCCTTTGGCCTAAAGAACGCCGGGGCAACCTATCAGAGGATGGAAACTACTATCTTCCATGACATAATGCACAAAGATGTTGAAGTATATGTAGATGACATGGTAGTGAAATCTGAGACCCCTGAGGAACATCTGAAAGCATTAGAAAGGTTCTTCATGAGACTCAGACAGTACAATCTCAAGCTGAACCCAGCCAAATGTGTCTTCGGCGCCTCCTCAGGTGTGTTCCTCAGGCATTTGGTCAGCCAGCGGGACATAGAAGTGGATCCTACTAAGTCAAAGGCAATAATAGAAATGCCACCTCCTAAAATTGAGAAGGAGATCAGAGGTTTCCTAGGTCGCTTACAGTACATCAGTCATTTCATTGCGCAACTAGCAGATGTTTGCGGACCGGTCTTCAAATTACTAAGAAAATAAGCCTCTAAGCAGTGGAACGAGGAATGCCAAAAAGCCTTTGACATAATCAAGGAGTATCTGCTGAATCCACCTGTGCTGCACCCTCCGAGACCAAGTCAATCATTACTGCTTTATTTATCAGTTACCCCCAGAAGTTATAGGTGCAATGCTAGCTCAGAATGCCTCGGACTCACACAAAGAAAACGCCATCTATTACCTAAGCAAACGTATGTTGGCTCATGAGCTTAACTACAATCAGATTGAACAGCTATGTTTAGCTTTGGTATGGGTGTGCCACAAACTCCAGCATTACCTATGCTCATACACAAGCCATGTGCTAGCTGATAAGAGCCCTTTGAAATTCCTTATGGAGAAGCCAGTTCTTGACAGCAAAATGGCGCGATGGATGGCAGTACTTGCAGCATTTGACCTAAAGTATGTTCCAAGAAAAGCAGTAAAAGGAAGCATAATCGCTGACCATCTGGCTGCAGCCCCTATAGATGGTGAATTGTTTGAGCCTGAGTTCCCAGATGAGGATATCCTAACCATAGATCCTGAAGTATGGAAGCTATTATTTGATGGGGCATTTAACAACAAGGGTTATGGAGCCGAAATAGTTCTTGTCACCCCAAAGGGAGATCACCTACCCATAGCAATCAAGTTAGCCTTCGAAGTGACCAATAATGAGGCTGAATATGTGTGAGGCCTCGCCCGAACGCCCCTCCCCTCGCTCGGAAAAATGAAATGCCTTAAGGAAAGGCTAAGCGATTTTTTAAGGGAGGTTAAGGAACGGGTTTTGGTGCTCACGATTGGAAGCGGCTATCGCCTCAGAAAATTGATTTTTGATATTTTTTAAAAGGATTTGGGAGTCGCCACCCTAATTTATTTTAAATGGAAAAATTAAGGAAAAACCCAATTTGACTCCAATTTATTAATCTTTTGATTAATTTACCCAAGGATAAAATCACTAATCTTCGAACCAAATTTGGGCTCGGGGACTAGGTTTTTAGTTTTGAATAATCTCGATTTGGCATTTAAATCTGATTTGACTTTTTAAAAAATGATTTCATGGATGACGGATATTGATGACAATTCATAATGCATGAACATGGCATAATTATGAGACAAATGGAAAAATAAAGAGCGAGTATTTAAATATCCACAAGTAAATGAAAGTATTTCCTCTAACCCTTATGGGTATTAGGGAAATCACAAAATCGCTCATTTACTCCAAAAATGATTAACTAAATTAATTACAATTTACATGGAAAAGCATAAATTTACATGGAAATGAATGCGGGAGGGGATTTGTTGGGATTTGGATTTGAAACTTGGATTTAGATTCCAAGCTTGCCTACGTACCCCCATTGAATGAGGATCAAAACCCACGTAGTTCATTCCACTATGAGGTGGAAGGGGGGCTTAAAAATTGGTCAGATTTGATTGGTTTGGTTTGATTGAGGATAAGAGATTATACCTTCTTTTTGGTGGAGGGTGAGTGATTTTACCAGAGCAGAGTTCCGTTTCGGAAAGTGAGATGATTTTGAAAAAGAGATTTGATTACTCAAAACTTTAATTAAAAAGATTAATTAATTAAAAGGATTAATTAACCACTTGAGTGAAAAATTAAAAAAAAAAGATTAATTAATTAATTAAACTTGATTTTTATTGAATTAATTGAAAGTTGGTGAAATTTTAAAAAAAAAAAGATTAATTAATTAATTAAAATTGATTTTTAATTAATTAATTAATTAATTGGGAGTTGGTGGAAATTAAAAAAAAAAGATTAATTAGTTAATTAAAATTAATTTTTAATTAGCTAATTAATTAATTAGAGAGAGAGAGTAAAACTAATTAGATAGAGAGAGAGAGAGAAAAAAGCAATAGAAAAATTCAACAAAGGATTTTTTGAGGTGTGTTTGAAGTGAAAGGAAGTAGGCTATTTATAGGGAAAATGGGGATGGAAAAAAGATCAAAAAGGGTATAAAAAAATAGAAAAAAGGAGGGGTATTTTCGGGATTGCGCAAAAAGTGATAAAAGCCGCAAAATAGGGCTGCGGACGCGCGTGCGACTCCACGTGTCTGCCATTGGATGGCAGCAGCCCCGCACGGGGTACACGCAGACGCCTCGTGCCTCTACGTGGCTCCGCGTGGTTTCTACGTGGACGCCGCGTGGATGACATTGTGAATCCTGAATTTCGCACCGTCTGAACCCTCGGACATGCGATTAAGCCTCAAAAACTGAAACGGGTAAGAAAGGGTCAAAAAATTCGATGAATCGGCCCGTCTGACCTGGAGGACCACACAGGACCCTCCAGGGACCGCACATGACCTGTGCGGTCCCAAAAAGGGGCTGTGCAGTCCCCCTTCTTCTGTGCGGTCTGTCTTCTGCTGTGCGGTCCAGAATGCTCCGTGTGCGGTGCCAGAAGACCTGTGTGCGGTTTCGAGCTT
>CATKHJ010046867.1:0-18261 GCA_949750685.1 Vernicia montana
GATTATTGTGATGAGTGTGCGAAGCTTTTAGCCGACACTCGATCTATATACAAAAGAGAACAAACCGTTCTCGAATTGCTTAATTTCTGCTAAAGTAAAATATTATAAATGGATGTAGTTGTACTCCATTGATTGTTTTGGATTCACTTATTGTTTTCTTCATTAATGAATCCCATTGAGAGATTGTTAATTATTCTTGGATTCTTACATCATATCTCATGTTAGTGAATCCCATTGTTATAATATGATAATCTAATTGTTCATATCAATTGTAAAGCTTCGAGCTATTCTATTCGCATACATTATCAAGAAAATCTATCCGGCATAACATATTATCATTGTGTATTCACTGAGATTTTATATCTCACCCCATTGTTGTTTACTTTTTTTCAGGTGCTATAGAGGTTGAGACGAGGTAAAAGTCTCTATAACTATTTATATATAAGCATTCTTTTTATGAAATTGTCACACCCCCGACTCAAATGGTGCGACAGTCCTAGGGCATGGGTAGGTTTAAGACTAAACACTCGTAGAACCCAATGCTATCATTAGAAATCCTAAATCAAAATATAATAATTTTTAATACCATTCATACATTCATGAGTCTTCACATACTACGGAACATTTAAGAATATATCATAACTGTTATATTATTTTGCAAAAGTCTTTAAAAAACTATACATTATTGTAGCTTCTTATAGAAAAAGAATAATCAAGAAGCCCTGTCTCCTCTGCCTATACCCTCTTCTAATCTAACTAAAAAAAATAGATGAAGAGGGGTGAGCCTTCAACTCAGTGAATCATAAAACATATCAATACTTGGGGTTCTTGAAAGAACAATAAATCTTATATACATATATATAAATATCAATATAATAGGAGTCAATGAACAATAACATATGTGCCTAGAATAAATGGCACTAAGGGTTCAAAATGTAATGACATAAACAATATAATAACAATGTACCGTAATCGGAATACAATTAGAAAAGGGCAGTATCTTCTCCCTTTAAATAATGAACATATGTTTGGTCAATCATATGCCTAGGGTAAATAGCCCTCCTTAGGTAGAACACTAATAATTCATATTCTATTAGTTGAGTCATCGATGCATATGGTCCAATGGATTTTTCCTCATTAGCAAAAGCGTTCTTTCATACACGTGGTCTATGGCTTGGTAATGGCTTAGTAAAAATCATAGCAATAGATTGGCCCAATGGCCTTTCATTAACAATTAAAACAATTTAGTAACATTAAGTTCAATAGAAAGCTTACTAGCAATAAAATAATATGGCTTTTTAACATTATAAATGAACAATGTAATTTAGGTCATTAAGAATAATAGACCAAATGAAAAGATTTAACAAAAATATTTCAGGGTGGGTTACCATGCACTAATATATTTCATAACTCACATGACTATGCTATAATCCTTCCAATAAAACTCTGATCAACTTTATATACATGAGGTTCAACTATTCCTTGGCTTACTTGGCCCACAGATCTACTCTTGCTCTAGCCAGACCTCTTCTAAAGAAGGGAAAGAAGAAAGAACTCACTTGAATTCTAGGATTACTTTTGAGATCTTGTGGTTTTTTTGAAGAAATGAAAGAAATTTGGTTTGGATCAAGAAATCTCGAAAGATAATGAAGAATTTAGGTTTGAGAAGAAAATACAAGTGTTTGATATGCTCTAGAATGGTCTCGATGTCTTATATAAAGAGAATAATAATAATAAAATAATCATATTGGCTGACATACTGTTTATCAAAAATTGCAACCTTAGCCATACAACTTGTAAACAAAAACTTAAACTTATTTATTTGCTGCACAACGTTATTTGACATTGAGTCTTTTAGTTCGCTTCGCATATCTATACAGGCATCCATCAGCCTCGATACCGAGCTTCTCAACTCACCTCTCTTGTAGCGAGCTCCTTGCTCACTTCTCAAATACCAAGCTCCTTACCTTGCTTCTCTTGTATCGAGCTCCTCAGCTTGCTTCTTTAAAATCAAGCTCGTCTTCATCCTTGACAACTCACCTATCTCGTCAACTCGCATATCTATTCATCAAGGCTTCATCCTCATCGGCGAAGCTAGTCCTCACCATCGAAGCTTCATTCTCGTAATCAAACCTCGTCCTTATTATTGAAGCTTCGCTTCGTCCTCGCTATTGAAACTTCATCCTCGACAAGTAAAATCTTTACATTTAACTTTAAATTTTCACATCTTAAAAATACTTGCAATACTTGAAACAATAATACAATGTCTATATATGCATAATAAACAACTTGAAATATTACAAGTAACAATAATTCAGGGTATTACATTCTCCTCTCCTTAAAAAAAATCATCCTCAAATTTTAAAAATTAATCTAGGAGTGGAACAGATGAGGATACTTGGCTTACATGCTTTGCTCGATTTCTCATGTACACTCTTCCATTGCTTGATTTTGCCATAATATCTTCACCATTAGAATCTCCTTATTTCGAAGCCTTTGAACTAGTCTATCAACAATAGCCACAAGAACTTCCTCATAAGACAAATCCTGATTTAGGTCTAGAGATTGGCTTCGCAATGCATGGGAACGGTCCAAAATGTACTTACAAAGCATGAAAATGTGAAATACTAGATGAACATTATCCAAACTAGGTGGTAAAGCTATCCGATAGGAAACTTCTCCAACTTTATCTAATATTTCAAAAGGTCAAATGTATCTTAGAGATAATTTTCCTTTCTTACCAATGTCACGATCCAACTTCTGAGCTGCGACGGTCTTAGGGCATGGGTAAGCCTAAAGCCATCGAAAACTCATAGAACCCATACCTGCTATCAAATTAAATATGGTATCATGCATAAACCATACACAACACATATTCCCAAGATCAGAACCTGCTTAACATCTGCTCATTATATGCTATGATTCCATTTATATAGTTCATAATAATCATCAATAATATTTATTAAATAACTTGTACATATTCCTTATCATAACATAGTTATCTATTCTTATAGGTCATTCATTATTATCATACGATATTCATCTTAGTATATTTTCTTCTAACTACTAAGGATCAATCCTCTCATATAAACTATCACCCTTGATATACAAAGGAAAGTCCAATAATGTCTTATACATATTAATAATACTATTTATACATTGACATCTTTCAATTACTACGGAGCATCTAAGAAGAAAAACATTTTGAACTTAAACAATAATATAAAATAATTAATCATAAATTTATACATTATAACTTCTTAAAAAGGAAAGATAATCAAAAAGCTCTGCTTACTCAACTACTATCTTCTAGCTTCTATATCCTTCAATCTATAACCTGAAATCCACGGATGATGTCGTGAGCCGTCAACTTAGTAAGTTTATGGAGTGCATATGGATGAGAATTACAAGTAGATTAATAAATCAATGAACAATGGTTCATACATATAAAAGTATCAAAAGTCATATGGTCACATGAAGAAGAACATATCAAATTGTTAGGTTTTCAATAAACAGTAACATATTTGCCAAGAATGGAAGGTACTAATGATACAGAATGTAGTAACATAACCATCACTTATTCTTCAATTTTCTCATGAACGTTCCCACGGTCATCATGTATCGTCAATTCATATGAGGGAAGGATTGTACCACTATCCCCATGAACACTATCATGTATATCATTGTTTAATGTGCACTATCATTGAGTACACGCCTAGAGTACTACCCTCGCTAGATAAGGCTTGTTTAATGTGCACTTATTTAGTACACATTTAGGGTACTGCATGATAGTAGTATATGCCCTAGGATACATATACTTGTTGTGCAATAGTAAAAATAATAATTCCTAATGGCATAATAAATATATTTTTTATATGAAAGAGTTTCATATTATTGAATATAATCCTTATGTAACTTGTAAGATGATTTATTCTCAAGTGTTGAGAATATGAGTGACAGATCGCTCTTAAATAAATACTTTAAATATGTTTGTAGTCATAGGATTATTGACTTCACATCATTAATCAAGAAGACCATCACCTCTGTTTGTTTTCTTTAATCAGTATGTAATACTTATGATTATAGAGGTAGTGAGTCTTATGCTGCTTGACATGTGATGTCGATACAAACACGTGGATATTCATAGGATGAAGAGTTGAACTGTGACATTAGATGATAATATTATGGAGTTTTACTATTTGTCAATTATTCATCATCTAGGTCACAATAGTGCATATAGTCTTTTGACTTGAGGGACACTGTATCTTATATATATGTGATTAGGATTTATTACTGCTTACATAGACCTGCTATTCATGTATGGATATATGACATGTGATGGTTCTAATTAGTTATATATGGAGGTAAGTGATAGCCAAGATAAAATTCATTACCTTAAGTAAACGAGGTTAAGATCCTATGCTATCTAGTTATTCTTGATACCAAAGCTCTTGGCCAGGACAAATAGATTCACTAGAAAGAGTTTCTAGTAGGAATCTAGTTATATCAAGAATTAGAATCGAGATAATGACATATAATTAAGGCACATTAGGGTTTGACATAAAACATTACCCTAGCCTAGATTGGGATCTTTAATGAAGGGATTTAAGTATATGATTATTTATGATCGATGGTCCATGTAATGTTTAAAGTAATCAACTACAAACATTCATTTCTAATTAGGTACTCGTGATATACTTTGCTAGGCATCACTCACAACTTACAGGACTAAGTGTGAAATGGAAATTTCACATTAGTAGAGAAAAATATTTTCTCATTCCCATTGCTAATTAGACATGAACCTAGAAAGTCACACACCTGATAGTAATCACCTATCAAGTGTAAAAGGTTTACCATAATAATTAATTAAAGTGTTTAATTAATTGATTAATGGTAAAATGATTGAACTTGAAATTAAATTTACAAGGACCCTAGCATGCCCTGAAGTTTAAATCCATAAAAGTTTCATTTCAATTAAATCTTAATTTGTATAGGATACAAATTTAAAGGATTAAATTGAAAATGCTTTAGACTAGATAAATCAAAGAATTAATTTTAAGCTTAATACAAACCCTAAAAAAATATGATGTGGCCAAAGCCCATATGTGTTGTGGAAAGAGGTAATTTAGGGGGTTAGAGAAAATTCACTATTTATTAAGCCCATTGCGATTCATTCCGTGTTTTATTTTTCTAACCAACCTGTTAACCTAATTTGGAAAGGAAGTGGCAAACCAATATAAATAGGACATTAAGGGAGAATTTAAAAAGGAGAAACAATAAGACTTAGAAGGAGATTGAATCAAAGAAACACAAGATTGAAGAATTGGGATTGAAGATTGAGAGATCTAATTTCCTACTTTCTCCAAAACTTGTACTTATGAATTTTTCTTCTCCTCGGTACTTTGTTATTAGTGCAATCATGTCTAATTAATTCTATAGTTGGGAATTAATGTTTTGAAACACAATTTCTTTCAATTATCTATAAATCTAAGTTCATAAGGTATGTGGTATTTGTTGTGCTTAATGCTTAGTTTTGTTTGGCCAGCAAACTTATGATTTGTATTGTGTTATGCATTGAGAGACGGTGATGCAATAGACCTACAAATACTTGTTTAATTACTAATTGATAAGAGATTATAATTAGTAATTAGGTATCCTTAGGATTCACTTAAAGTCATATTTGAGCAATCAAGAAATAGGTTAGGGCAATGAAAATTGGCTAAATTATTTTGAGAAAGCTTGAATTTTGATTTAGTTGGTTAGATATTGATAGAATTTAATCAATGCTATTGGATAACCTGGATCATATCATGACTTAGAGATTAAAGGTAATTGATTGATTGAGTGTGGATGAATATTGATTCCTAAAAATTTAACTATCATTGCTCTTTCATTTAATTAATTCTTGTGTTCTTATATAGTTTTAGAATCTTTTAGTTTAATTTAGAATAAATTGTTTAATTTAAGCCTTAAACAAAAGAAAGAAAAATAGATAGATGGATAAACAATAGTCCTTGTGGGAATGATAACTCTACTCATTATATATTAATTGTGGACTCCGTATACTTGTAGATTTTCCTAACAGAACCGGATAGGTTGAAACTTACAAAAGTTTGTGATGAATAAGTGTTTTTCACTTATTAGATATCAAACTCCCACTAACAACAATGTGTATATGAGGGATTTGTGATAATCTTATAAGAATTCAATCACCTACTGTGAACCCTTAAAATTGCACCTCCAGACAATTGATTTTCAATTACGAACTCATAGAATCAAACCGAGCCTAAATCGGATCAGAAATGGGCCAAAACAGACTAAAACAGGGCAAAATCTGGGTCAAACCTGAATCATACCCTTACCAAGCCAGAGGCATCTTGGGCAGCACCAGAAGTGTGTAGTAAGGGGGCGTGGCACCATTAGTGTGCAGCACGTACCGCCGGTGGTGCCGCCCACCTCCTCGCCATGTTTCCTCTATAAATAGACCTACACTTCTTCAGAAAATGAGGAAGAGGGGGAGAGAATCCAAAAAATACTTATTTTACAGCTAAAGCTCTATTGATTTCAATACACAAAAATACTTATTTTATAGCTAAAGTTCATGAAAAAGCCAAGAAAAGCAAAGATAAAATTCCTTTCTCTTGCATTTTAAAATTCTAAATTCATATCTATAATTCATCTTATTACACCTTATTTAGATCTAAAACTGAAAAGGTCTAAAACTTGTTAATTTAAAATCTGAATTAAATTAATAAATCAAATTAACTTTTGTCAAAGCCCCTCCTTCGCAAGAAGGAAGAATTGCATGGGGTTTGATTCCTATTCAAAGGGATACGCAGGCATGCCAACCTTTAAGACATTAACTCCAAAATATTTTAAATAATATTTTTCCCTTTCACATTTCATTTATCTTTCTTTTATTGTTTTATATGTCTTTTATGAATTTCCTTTATTAAATTAATTCAGGAATATGTACTTTTTCTAGTACCCATAAGGGCTAGAGAAAGGATCCTCTTATCTTATTTTGTTTTCTGCTTATTTCTTTCATAACTGTCATCCATATCACTTTTTCATCATCTTATAACTGCTTCATTCATCATCTTTATCCATGTTCATTCATACATGAAAATCACCTTTTTTTTTATAAAGTTATTTTGTACTTCTAGCCAAACTAAAGAAATTTATTATTTATTACCAAAATCTGATCACCGAGCCCTCTTTGGTCACTCGTGGATTATTGCTTTTCCAGTGGGATAAGATAAATATTTTGGAGTCAACTTAATTGGGTTTTTCTTTAATTTTCCCAATTAAAATAAATAAAATTAAAGTGGCGACTCCCTTTACAATGCCAAAATACAAAACACAAGTTTTCCAAACTCATAGCTGGTTCCAATCATGGAGTTCTCCTGAAGAGCATTTCGATTCCTTAGCGGATCGGACCGTTACTAGGGCGAGGCCTCACAGTTGGCGACTCCACTGGCGAAATTAAATTTTTTTCAAACAAAAAGATAAAAGTGGATTACTTTTGGTAACATACAATGTTTGGCTTTAGTTCAAAATAACTTTTCATGCATCACTACATTTGGATTCCTTATCCAAAAAACCCTAGCTTTTTAGGAAAATAATGGATAAAAAGTAACATCGAGTGGGCAACCTTCCTTATGTCTGCTTGCCGATAGTGAAATCATCCAACCCGCGACATATCCTCTGAATCCTTTTTAGAGGTGTAATGAGTATGCACGTATTGTTGGACCCATGCGAGGCTCCTTGTCTCACATGTGGTTAGGTATATCACATCTCTAGTGTGACGGGTACCCTATCTAAGCCACTCTTACCTTTTCATGTAATGAACCTAAAGCCTAACCTTAGGTTGTATGTTCCATAAAGCAAAACCTTTACACATCTACATCTTTATCATGCATCTATATTGCACAACATGCAACTCTAAAAGCCCAAAGTCTTGGCCCATCCTACCTAAGGAAATTCTTAAAACCTAATACCTTTGGCACAACATGCAACCCTAAAAGCCCAAAGTCTTGGCCCATCCTACCTAAGGAAATTGTTAAAGCCCAATACCTTTGGCACAATATGAAATCCTAAGCCCAAGACCTTGGCAAATCCCCAAAAGCCAATACCTTTGGCCCATCATACTCAAAGCCCAAAAACAGTTGGCCCACAACACCATAAGGGATCCTTTTCTCCCATAGTCTATATACTCTTACTCTCATCATCTTTCCATATCCTCACCTGTCACTCACTGGGTTTCTTTTGATTTTGCTTAAAAGTACCAATGGCTAACCCGACAGACATGGTTGTCTTGACCATACTCATGACCAATCTCCTTCAAAAGCAAGAGGAGAATTTTCAAGCAATTCTGAATGCTTAACAAACCCAATTTGAGGAACAAAGACAATCCATCATCAAAAAAGTGCGGGCCATGGTTAATCAAGCTAGCCTCAACCCGACTAAACCAAACACAACTTTGGACCAAACCACCCCAAATCTGAATGGGGCTAACCCTAATCCAGTCTAAGTCCATACCTACATTATCTCTATGCCAAACACCTTCACCCATTTTAGCCCTTTCTTTCACTTGAATCCTTTTCAAAGTAGGGATGTGCGCTCCCATTCAAACAACAAGTTACTTATGGAGAAATTTAAAACAATGGAGAAATCCATCAAATCCTTAAGGCACAATAATGACCTGATTTATGTGGACAACTTAGCCTTGTTCCCTGATGCCAAACTTCCACCCAAATTCAAAATGCCTGAACTTAAGAAATTTGATGGAACTACTTGCCCCAAGACCCATCTTATAATATATGTGGGGGCAATGCAACCTTTGGGACTTAACAATGAGCTCCTTACTTAATTATTCCAACAATCATTAACTGGTGCTGCTATGAGATGGTTCCTTTCACTGGACAAGAGTCAGAAAAGAACATGGCATGATATTTGTCAAGCCTTTATCAAGCAATATAATTACAACAGTGAAGTGGATGTCATTAAGCGTGAATTGGAAACCACCAAACAACTTCCGAATGAGTCTTTCTCCACATTCCCTACAAGGTGGAGGGCTAAAGTTGCTCAAATGGTAAACAGACCAAATAAACAAGAACAGGTGGACATCCTAGTCAAAAACCTACTCCCAGCTTATCAAGCCCATCTGCTAACCCAATACATGCCCACCTTCAAAGCTTTGGTGGCAACTATATCAAGGGTGAAAGATTGCATTCAAAGCAAACATTTCAACCTAAATTTTCCACCACTGATATGAATAGTGATGAAGAATTTGAAACCCATAACCTTTGAGGCTAAAACCGACATGCCTCGATCTCATCTTCTTTTTCAACCTGAAGCCATGATTCCATGCATCTTCACCAAAGTGGAAAATAGACCCCACCTCACCTCACCTCACCTCTACCTAAGTAGCATGTTATGAAGGAGTTCAGGCTCAAATGATCTGATCTGTTTGAGATTGAGTCCAAATCGAGTTTGAGTCAAAATCCAAATTCGAGTATGAGTCTGAGTCTTTGTGCTATATTCTCCTTTTTCAATAAAACATCAATATTATTCACGACAAAAAAAAATCAATAAAAAAAATCAAATCAATAAATTTTGGCAAGCATTTGCATTTCACCATGAAATCCACCATGATTTGGAACAATCAAGACTTGAGGTATTCTTGTGCCCGCATCAGTAGTCGCTTCATCAGATCCCGACCAAAGGACTATCAAAATAAAAAAGAACACCAAATGGTGATCTATTCAGTTGGAGTAGTCAAAGCTAAAGGCAATCCAATAAAGTTACCCATTGCACTTTTGGGTAATCAAACATAGGTACCTCAACAAGAGGCAACAATCTCAAAATGGACCTGATATCCCCACAAAATTTCTCTAGACCAAGAACTCAATAGAATGGTCTAGACAAAGGTTAAAGCCCTAAAAGGAAGTACAATAGTAACCCAAATCATGGTGGAATAATCTTTAAATGCCAAAATTCATTGATTAGCTCGCTAAAGTTGAAAATCCGAAAGGGCGACTTAGGCAAAAATTAGAGTAAGCTCGTCGAGTTGAAAACCCGAAAGGGCGGCTCGGGCAAAATTTAGAGCTAAGAAGAAGAGAAAAAAAAAATCATCTTGATCCAATCATTCTGTTATTTATGCCTTTATCCCATATTAAGGGCATATCATCTTAAGTCATCATCTTCCGGCTAATCCCTAATTAGGGGCACGCCTTCCGAATTATCTTCTGTCAAATCCGTCATGAGTATATCCTTCATGTCATCTGTTATGTTGCCCTTATCATTCAGTATAGGCATATCATTCCTATCATTCATCACATCTTTTAGCTCAAGTAGATAAGTAGCCCTTATCATTTCATTAAGGATAAATCCTTCAAAACGCTTGTCACAAAAAGCTAAACAACTCTTACCATCCATCCAAGAGCACATCTTCTGAGTCGTCATCCACATCAATTTTGTGTCTTCTCAAAAGTCCCGTCACTCTAAGAGTCTTTTCAATTTCAGACAATAAGATAAGTCGTGCTTATCTTCTCCATAAATCATACTATGATAGTAAAATCATACAACCTCCCAAATACTTTTTAAAAGGTTTAAATCTACCTTTCAAACCTAAGTCTTCTTGCTAAAATCTCATCTTCCAAGGGCAAAACCCACCAAAATCCCAAGTCTCTCAGGACTTATGATCCTTGAAGCCCCAGTTTTCTTGGCAAAGCCAAAGTCAAGCCATGACTCCCAAGGCCTATCATCCTCAAGCTGAGTTAAAAGGGTTTGAACCAGTTAAAGCCCATCCTAAGCAAATCATATCATCCCTAAAAGTCTAACTCCTTTGGACAAGCAAAATCAAGTAGCAAAATCAACTGGTCAAAACACCTCCAAAAGTCATTTTCAGAAGCAGACTCTTAACAAATAAGTCACACACAGACCACAGACAACCCACAATCTTCATCTTTGAAAAGGCCACACCTGACTGAGCCTTCCAAGCTTGATCTCCAAGGCAAAATCCAACCTAGCCTTCCAAGATAACTTTCTTCAAGGTAAAACCCGACTTAGCCTTCCGAGCAAAAAACCTTTTCCAAGATAACTCTCCACGGCAAAACCCAACCTACTCTTCCAAGCAATAACCTCCACCAAGGCAAAACCCGATTTAGTCTTTCAAGACAACCTTTTCAGGCCACACCTGACTAAGCCTTCTAGGCATGACCTTCTCCAAATCCAAAACCTGACCTTGCCTTGACTTTCTCCTATGGCATAACAACTGAGCCACTATCTTTCATCACTCCAAAATGGGGGCACCCTCCTCTACAAAGATCAACACTTTTTTACCAAATTGACCGTTCAAAGGTTTAAGGTATTTAATTCATAATTTTTTTGCATAGTCAGATACATTTCATATTAAAACATGTCACTAATTAGAGTTCCTGAAACAAAACGGATCATCAATCCAAACTCCTAAATCCAGAAAGAACCAACACCTCTTCCTACCAGAAAGGAACATCATCTTATCAAAAAGGACAATCACCTCTTCCTACCAGAAAGGAACATCATCCTATCAAAAAGGACAATCACCTCATCCTAACAAAAATGACACCCTCCTCCTACCAAAAAAAGACCAATCCATCCAATCATCCTACCAGACAGGACCATTTTCAGATTTTCAGAATCGTCTACCAGACAAATCAATTCTAATGAAACCTAGACCAAGATTGAGATCATCCTCATCGCTTCCCAGACCTAGACCGGGATCATCTTTATCACTTTTCAAAGATACCGGGGGACATTTCCTTTACCCAAACTAATCAAATCTCAACTTCATAATCAGACCCATCCTAAGATAGTCTTAGGATCAGTACCTTAAATCTGAATTAGGTTTCTCTTTTAAAAAGAGACCTATGCTAAGATAGCCTTAGGATTTTTACCCAGAAAGATCGGGAATATAACTTTTATTTTCCCAAATAGATAAGGAATATAGATTTTCCCAAATATGTTTAAACACCGACTTAGACATCACTTTAGTTTCTTTTTCTCCATCCCTTCTCCCCAGGTTCACTATCACCAGAATCACCTTTTGAATAAGCCAATTACGATGAGGGGGCAGCTGTGAACCCTTAAAATTACACCTCCAAACGACCAATTTTCATTTACAAACCCATAGAATTAAACTGGGTCCAAATCGGATAAAAAATGGGCTAAAACAGACCAAAATAGTGCAAAAATCGGGTCAAACATGAACCAAACCTGAATCAGACCTCAACCAAGCCAGAGACATCTTAGGCGGTATGCTTACGCGGCACCACTGGCGTGCCGCACGTGCTACCCACCTCCTTGCCATGTTTCCTCTATAAATAAACCTCCATTTCTTCAGAAAAGGAGGAGGGGGAGAGAATCCGAAAAATACTTATTTTATAACTAAAACTCTGTTGATTTCAATACACAAAAATCACTTTTCTATATCCAAATCCATCACCTATTAAAATTATTTTAATTTAAAGTTGTTATTATTCGTTTTGAGTTCCTAATCCGAAGTGGAGCTCAGATATGGAGTTAAGCTCGCCTCGTTCATGGAAAAGCCAAGAAAAGCAAAGGTAAAATTCCTTTCTCTTGCATTTTAAAATTCTAAATTCAGATCTAGAATTCATCTTATTACACCTTATTTAGATCTAAAACTGAAAAGGTCTAAAACTTGTTATTTTAAAAACTGAATTAAATTAATAAACCAAATCAACTTTTGTCAAAGCCCCTCATTCGCAAGAAGGAAGAACTGCGCGAGGTTTGATTCTCATTCAAAGGGATACGCAGGCATGCCAACCTTTAAGGCATCAACTCCAAAATATTTTAAATAATATTTTCCCCTTTCATATTTCATTTATCTTTCTTTTATTATTTTATATGTCTTTTATGAATTTCCTTTATTAAATTAATTGAGGAATATGTACTTTTCCTAGTACCCATAAGGGCTAGAGGAAGAATCCTCTTATCTTATTTTGTTTTCTGCTTATTTCTTTCATAATTGTCATCCATATCACTTTTGCATCATCTTATAACTGCTTCATTCATCATCTTTATCCATGTTCATTCATACATGAAAATCACTTTTTTTTTTTTTATAAAGTTATTTTGAACTTCTAGCCAAACTAAAGAAATTTATTGTTTATTACCAAAATCTGATCCCCAAGCCCCCCTTGGTCACTCGTGGATTAGTGCTTTTCCAGTGGGATAAGATAAATATTTTGGAGTCAACTTAATTGGGTTTTCCTTTAATTTTTTCCAATTAAAATAAATAAAATTAAAGTGGCAACTCTCTTTACAATGCCAAAATATAAAACACAAGTTTGGCAAACTCATAGCGGGTTCCAATCGTGGAGTTCCTCCCGAAGAGCATTTCAATTTCTTAGCGGATCGGAATGGTGCTTGGGTGAGGCCTCACACCTGCTAGAAATCCATACCAACAAGATTTTTGTTTCTTATTTAGAAGTATAGGATTTGCCAAATTAGTGAGATTACCATTGTGATTAAAAACTAAACCATTATGGTAACTATATAATTACATAAGTTATTAATCTTGCTATTTTCTGTATTTTGATAATATAAAATTAATAAACCCACATGCAAATATATTTTATTCTTTTAGGCTCATAGGGCCTAAATTTGTGGAATAGTTTGATAAAATTTTAAAATGGTTCTTGCATTCGAGTACATAGTGTATGTATTAGATTCGATTTGTTCTTGGGTAGATGTAAAGACTACTCCAAAGGACCATGTCATCCTAGTGCAATGGAAATAAAATATTGGACGAGGTTGATGTTATATGTTTGTTTTATAAGTCAAGAGTTGCAGAAGCAACATATGAGCACGACATTAGTCTAATTGTTTATGCTTCATCTATAAGAGTTGTAAGATGAGCATAAATAAACTGATTAATATGAGATATTGGGGCAGTTATTTTGTTTGAATATGAAGGAAATCATAAAGAAAGAAAAAGGAAAAGAAAAGAAAAAGGGAAATAAGAATAAGAAGAAAGTGTTTCTCTTTTATCTTCATATCTTTATTTTTCTTTGTTTTCTCCATATTTTTCCTTCTTGTTCTTAATATTGCTATTCAATTTAGATAGAAATTAGAGAAAGGAAATAAAAGAAGAAAATGTTTCATCTTTAATTTCTTATTCTTCTATTTTCTATATAGTATTCTTTATGAAAGAATTTGAATTGTGAGAAACCTATTTTCATTTCTTATTAATTTGTAATTAAACTAAATTTGGAAATCATGTTCATAGGATAATTAAATTCATCAAACAACTAGAGGGTCTAGATGTTTTGATGAACAATAATTTCCAAATAGTATAAATTCTTCAATTAATTCCAAATTTCCATGAGATGAAAAATGCATTGTAGAAGGCTTTAAAAAGGTAATAGAAAATGTTTCTATCCTAAAGCCTATAAAGAGGGATTGCAAAGGACAAAGGAAAATGTTTCCAATGTCAATATCGTGAATATTTGAAATATAATTGCTCAAAGTATTATGAATACTAAAGGGTCAGGAGAAGGATGAAACTTATGAAGGTAAATCTATCTGTTATTACTAAATTCCAATAATTCACATAGTTCATCTATTACTAAGATTCATGATATAGGTGCTTTTGTGCCATATGCATTATCAGAGTAAGCAACGAAAGCATGGAGTTAAATGAGGCGATTTTAAAAGATCTAAAGAGCAAAGTGTTATTTCCAAAGAGCTTTTAGGATACTTCATAATGATTTTAGAAATCATGTTTTGTATTTCTTGTATATATTTCATACTTAAGCTACATTATTCTATAACAACAAGGAATTGTAAATTTCATTATGAGAAAAATGTTTGCGTAGTTTATTAAGTAATAAACTTAAGAGTATGGGTTATAAATTTGATGTATTATTATTAAGTTAATAATAACATAACAACTCCAAGTGCTTTTTATGATAATGCCATATTGAACTCCAAATCTAAAACCACTATGATTTATAAGATTAATTTATTTAGTTGAAGAATAGGACAACTAAGTTGGATAACATGGATCATGACCCATCAGGGTGTGAACTTGCTTCAACTTAGAAGTATTATTTCTGATGCAAAAATAACTAGATCACCTTCTGTTGGACAAAAGGATACAAATCAAAGAAGTTTCGGAATTGATACATATAGATGCATCAATACCATTTGTAAAATGGTAAGTGGGAGTTTTTCCTAATTCATTGTATTTACATACATAAATGACTCGACTAGAAAATGTAAATATAATGAACTATTCACTTGAATCTTTTGAATTGTTCAAGGAATTCAATGTGAAGAGGAAACTAAATATTAAAGGATATTGCATGCAAAAGGGAAAGAGTATCATTAACCCTTTGATCTGATCGAAGTAGGGAGAACTCGATTACCAACTTTGAGGAATTCCCTAAATATAAAATTGGCATATAATCATAATTCTTTTCAGGAAAAGCCATCTTGATGGTATACTCAAAAGAAGAAATTACACCATATATGATAAGATGTAATATATCATGAACTATAAAAGTTTTGTTTATCTCCTTATAGAGATTTACAATAAATAACATTTTATTCATGACTAGAATTCTCTTCAAAGTTTATCTAAACCTAACTCATATGTGATATGATATGGTTAGATGTCAAAATTCTTAACTATGTTAAGATTTGGGATATCTAGCTTATTTGATAAACTGAAGTTAGACAATTTGGAAGATAATTTTATAAGAGATAAGGTTTGTTGGATATTCTAAAGGTTGTTTAGGATAATACTTCTATCTTTTGCAAAACAAAGAGTTGTTAGCAAAGATGTCATTTTTTTTATAAAGCATTTATTCAAAAAAGTGACATTGATAGTAGTATCCAACAAAATGGTCAAAGTAAATTTGATTAACCTTGTGAAAATTTTAAAACTAAGTGTTTTATCCGTAGAAACAGCCGAAAAGGATTAATAAAATATCTAATTTTTCTAAAAGATACGATTTCCTTTATATGAATGCACAAAAGTTGTACATTCATGATGAAGCAAATCATGAGATATTTAAATATCTGATCTTTAGAAAAATATGATTTCTTTATATGAATGCACAATAGTTGTACATTCATGATGAAGCAAATTATGAGATAATTCTAGTATAGCTATATTCGATAGAGCAATGTATAATGCTTATGAGTTTGACATATAGATGTCAATATTTGTTTTCTTTCTTTTGAAGAAAAACATAATCTTGGAATAAATCTAAAGGCTTAAAGTCTTAAGAAATTTCCAAAGTATGCAAATCTTATGGAACTGTATCATCGCAAGATGAGTCCTTAATATACAAAAGGATAGTAGGAGTATCCTCACCTTCTAATTTTGTACATGGATAACACATTGGTTGGTAAAAGTATTAATATGTTTGCATTTGTAGAATGGTTTACCATTACTTTCTTCATTTAGACTTGAGTTAAGTAATTTAAATTCTTGGTAATTCATATCTATAGAGATAGATTGAAGAGAATGTTAAATCTTTCTAAGTCTACATTTGGAAAACGATGTTGAAGAGTTCAACATGCTAATTCCAAAAGTATTATTTCCTATGATTTTAATATCCACTTTTTGAGGGTTGATTCCCTAAATACCCAAGGAAAGCATTACTTGGATTCCTTATCGTTCGGTCATAAGAAATCTAAATTGTACAAGAGTTGTATAATAGGTCAGATATTGAGAATATTGTTAGTATGACTAACAAATTCTAATCCAATCAAGGATTAAATCATTGGATATATAATCAAAACTATCCTAAGGTACTTGAGAAGTACTGAAGATTTAATTTTGATAAATGAAGAATGTTACTACATTAATGATTGAGGGTCTATCATCAGGTTTGTTATTGATCTGTGATGAAGTAATAATTTGCTAGAAAAGTTCTAAGCAAAATTTTGTTATAAACTTCAATATAGAAGCCATATTTGTTGTATGGGATGTTACAAATAAGAAGTTGTTTTGGATTCAACAGTTATGAACTATTAAAAGAGTTCCTCCAGTAAGTTATGAGTATCTCTCTACTGTAATAATAATGGAGCTTTAACTTAAAGCAAAGGAACTCGAGTCTCACCTGAAATCCATAATACTCGAAAGGCATTATGATATTATCATATCAATTGTTGGAATAGGGCATTCTAGCCTTGCAGAAAGTAGCATTGGCCATTAACTTGGTTGATTCATTGATTAAAATCAAAAGATAGTAGCAATTAGACTTCATCTTGAAAAGATGAGTTTCTAATACTATGTGTATGGCTCTGGTGCAAGTGGGAGATTGACAGCAATATATGCCCTAAGAGCCATTTACTTGTTGTGCAATAGTAAAAATAATAATTTCCAATGGCATAATAAATATATTCTTTATATGAAAGAGTTTCATATTATTGAATATAGTCTTTAAGTAATTTGAAAGAGGATCTATTCTCAAGGGTTGAGAATATGAGTGACAGATAGCTCTCAAATAAATACTTTAAACATGTTCGTTGTCATTAGATTATTGACTGGACATCATTAATCTGGAAGACCATCACCTCTGTTTGTTTTCTTTAATCAGTATGTAATACTTATGATTATAGTGGTAGTGAGTCTTATGCTGCTTGACACGTGATGTCGATACAAACACGTGGATATTCATAGGATGAATAGTTAAACTGTGACATTAGATGGTAATAATATGGAGTTTTACTACTTGTCAATTATTCATCATCTAGGTCACAATAATGTATATAGTCCTTTGACTTGAGGGACACTATATCTTATATATATGTGACTAGGATTTATTACTGCTTACATAAACGTGTTATTCATGTATGGATATATGGCATGTGATAGTTCTAATTAGTTATATATGGAGGTAAGTGATCACCAAGATAGAATTCATTACCTTGAGTAAACGAGGTTAAGATCCTATGCTATCTAGTTATTCTTGATACCAAAGCTCCTGGCCAGGACAGACAGATTCACTGGAAAGAGTTTCTAGTAAGAATCTAATTATATCAATAATTAGAATCGAGATAATGACATAGAATCGAGGCACATTAGGGTTTGACATAAAACATTACCCTAGCCGAGATTGGGATCTTTAATAAAGGGATTCAAGTGCATGTATTTATGATCGATGGTCCATGTAATGTTTAAAGTAATCAACTACAAACATTAATTTCTAATTAGGT
The DNA here is from genome assembly GCA_949750685.1 of Vernicia montana. NCBI lineage: Eukaryota > Viridiplantae > Streptophyta > Magnoliopsida > Malpighiales > Euphorbiaceae > Vernicia > Vernicia montana. Next base: position 18,238 of record CATKHJ010046867.1, read on the forward strand.
ACTTGTGATATGCTTTGCTAGGCG
>CATKHJ010046909.1:0-24995 GCA_949750685.1 Vernicia montana
TCATCATATCAATTTGATTACTTAATTGAACTTATGTTCCATTGATATCTATTCATGAACCCAAATATGTTGAAACATCTATTTGAGACCTTTGGTTTACCTTACATTGATATAAAGATTATATATATTGAAACCTTTACTCTTTGATGAGTACTATAGTTCATTTGATTTTTCCTAATGCTATCTGATAAGTGCATAATTAACTATACTTTATCCCTCGATTTAACATGTTTTATCCTTGAATTTGAGTTTAATTTGTTTGTTGAAGTGTGTTCTTTAGTTCTTTCAGGAAGTCTAATGCTTGTAGATGCCATGGTTCAATTTTATTGGAATTTCGCGACTCGGGCATGAAATTTGGGAAAAATGGACCGAATTTTGAGATTTCCTACTAAGCCACGAGGTGACTCACAGTCATGGGTCACCTTGTGGGAGCCATTCTGTCAGATTTTCGCTGCAGACGTTTGCACCAAGTGACCAACGGCCATGGGTCACCTAGTGGGCACTAAAATTTCAGCAGTATTTAAAGAAAACTTCAGCAAAAAGTCGAGGAAGGAGAGCGAGGTTTTCAAAATCATTTTTTTTACAAGAGTTTCAGGAAGAGCTTTTAGCTGGAATTGAAGGTGGAGATCCAAATACTTCAAGTTTCGAATCAAGAATCAGAGATTAAAGTGGAGATTATCAAATAATTCGAAATGGATTGTTTGATTTTTCTTTCATTTTTCTTTTATTCTTGTTTCCAATATGTTATCATGAACTAATTTCCTTATACCTAGATATTTGATGAATCCTAGATATTATTGTATGGATTGAACAGTTTTCATCAATTGAATCATTCATTGGATTGTTTTATCTTTATGATTATAAATGTTATATCTATTTAGTAATTGCATGCTTGTTAATTAGATGTTGTTTTCTTATTAATTGTCTTGAGAAAGCTTAATTAGAATTGAACATTCATAAGGGTTGAGGATTGATTGGGGTGCTTGAGATAGACCTACAAGATCCTTTGGTTTATTATTCTCTATTATTAATGCATGAGCTATTTAATTATGTTTGAGACGAAAGTCCTTACATTTTAATTAGTGATTAGGGATTGATTCATTTGAGAGAGGTTTCAATCTAGATTACTAGAATGCCAATTCAATTCATCGTTTGCTTTAATTGAGTTATTGTTCATGAAATACATATAGAGTCTAGGAGGATTCAGTATCTAGGTTGTTTCCATCATCAATAAACTTTGCAATTTATTTCTTATTCCTTAGTTTAATTATTTTAGTTTAATTAGTTATTTTAATTTAATCATTACTCAAACTATTTGAATCGCTAAACAACAATTAATATTTAAGCTAATACTTGGTACTTGTCCCCTGTGGAACGATAACTCACTCATCTCTATATTACTTGAGCGACTTGTGCACTTGCGGTAGCATTGCATAGAAAATTCGCATCACTATCTATTGTGAAAATGTGATAAATCATCTAAAGCAGAAATCCCCATCTGATGTGGGGTATACATCAGTCATTTGCACATGGTAAAGAAGGCTCGACGGATAGGGATAGTGTATCCGCCTTAGCTGGGAAAGGTGGTCCTAGCCAGAAGACCTGATCAGTCTCTCGCTTAATTCTTTATGAGTGTGCGAAGCATTAGCCGACACTCAATCTAAAGGTGAATGAGAACATAATGTTCTCAAAAATATGATTTCTGTTAAAATAAAGTAAATTGTATTCAAATGCTTTACTTGGAAGCCCTAATTATTGGTTTCATAAATGAATCCTATTGTGATAATTTCAGTTATCTAATTGTTTATATTACCTAAAAGCATTACAACTATCTTATTCTTATATTCTACATTGTAACTAGCCGGCATAACATGTTGATCTATTATGTATTCACTGAGATTTTTATCTCACTCTTTAGTGGTTTATCCTTTTCAGGTGCTATAGAGGTTGTGACAAGGTAAATCTCAAGCTCCGTTTCTCCGCTTGGAGGTTACTCTATCCATTTTTTTCATTTTATCATTTTGTTATATCATAATGAGTATGTATCTCCAAGAGACTAGTTTAGAGTTCTATGGTCATTGTGGTATTATATTAGTATAGATTGTTGAATTTTGTAATTTCATTTGGGATTGTAATAGTTGTTCTTTATATTACAATTGTTAGTAAATTAACTAAACTATAATTGATGGTATCATTTTGGTACGTATACTATAGTATAGTATATGTTTGATGTATGGATGATATGGAAGTGATCTTGTATTATGTTTCAGGTTCTGATCTTGGTATTGTTTATTGTATGATTAATTATAGAATGGTATTGGGTTTTACGGGCTTAGATGACCTTATGTCTCCCTGAGTCCTAGGATCGTCGCAGCTCGAAAGCCGAGTCGTGACACTTTTGGATCAGAAAATTTTATATGATTAAGTTATTGACAAGTTCAAATAATTATTGATGATTAATTAAAGTATTTTGGGACTGTTAAGAAATAAAATTATTTCTGGTAATTAATTACGGACTATAAATTCTATATTCTAAAATGATGAATTTCTATGGTGAGTTGGTTTATGGGAGCCCTAAGGGGGCATCTGAGATTTATTTGAGTTAAGTATGTTGTCTGCATTTCAGGGGCGTTAGGTCTATTCTAGGGGAAACTCTGTCGGATTTCGGTAGATTTCTCCACAATTTTAGGATATGTCTATCTTTTGATTCTTATAATTCTTATTCTGATAGTCCGTTGATACTTTATTTTCTAGATCGTCCAAGACCATCTTCTACAACTCCAGGTCCCAATCAGTGATCGAGTTTGGGTTTTCGCACCAGAGTTGTGATTGATACTTCCTAATATACTTTTCTGTTTTCCATGCAGTTACATTTACTGTATGTATATATATGTATATAAGTATGCATTATGAATATAAATTAAGCATTCTGACATATGTATGTGATCATTATTTTGGTGTTGCATATTAATTATGGATGCTGGATGAGATTGGGATGACATAGGACCACTTAGGAATATGAATATGATTATGATTGATGAGCTATGATTGGTGTATGACGGCTTGGGGGCTTGCTCATCGCCCGAAGTTGTTGCCAGTCGGGTCAGCGCTGCGTGGCTTAGGCCATGAACGGTTAGGACCATATGTATTGGATTTTAAGACACAGTACTTGGTTTCAGAGAACCAGATAAGGGATCGGCTCCCCAGATTGAGGTTTAGCGTGGTTCCTATGGACTAATTCCCATCCATGTATAATTACGTGATTATTTGTATGTATGGCACATTGCATAAGTATTACTTATAGATTGATTTTAGAGCATCAGGTTTGTATTTTGGTTAGTATCATTCACTAAGTTGAGATACTCACCCCTGTCTTCCGACAGTGAAATTTATCTTAATTTAATGTTATGTATTTTATTATAAATTCTAGATTTTGCAATTATAGTAGATTGAACTTGTATCTGTATTAATACTTATGTTTTAGTATATGATTGTTTGTATTATGGTGTGATGAGATTCTCTGCTAAACAGAAACTTGATGTTGATGATGATATTATTGAGATATGGCTTGAATGGTTTTATTATGATGTTGTGTACATGTTCTATTGGCAGGTGGGCCTATAGCCCTTGAGTTATGATCTTTTGCAGTTTTCTGTTGATTAGACAAGTCAGGCTTACTACGGGCTTTGGAAGCCTTAAGTTTTTCCATGCCCTAGTGCCGGTCACGTGCCCCTAGAGTTGGGTCGTGACAGTTTAGGTCATAATAGTGCATATAGTCCTTTGACTTGAGGGACACGGTATCTCATATATATGTGATTAGGATTTATTACTGCTTACATAGACGTGCTATTCATTTACGGATATATGGCATATGATGGTTCTAATTAGTTATGTATGGAGGTAAGTGGTCGCCAAGATAAAATTTATTACCTTGAGTAAACGAGGTTAAGATCCTATGTTATCTGATTATTCTTGATACTAAAGTTCTTGGCCAAGACAAAAACATTCATTAGAAAGAGTTTCTACTAGGATTCTAATTAAATCAAGAATTAGAATCGAGATAATGACATATGATCAAGGCACATTAGGGTTTTATATAAACCATTACCCTAGCCGAGATTGGGACCTTTAGTGAAGGAATTCTAGTGCATGATGATTTATGATCAATGATCCATGGAATGTAAGTAATCGACTATAAACATTCGTATCTAATTAGGTAGTCACGATATGCATTACTAGACGTCACTTGCGACTTATGGGAACTAAGTCTAGAATGGGAATTCCATAATTAGTAGACAAATAAGTGTTTTCTCATTCTCATTGTTAATTAGACATGAACCTAGAAAGTCACACATGCAAGAACTTAAACTGATCAAGTTAAATAAAATATTATCATAATTAATTGATTAAAGTGTTTAATTAATTAATTAGTGATAATAGGATTTTACTTGTAATTAAATTTACAAGGACCTTAGCATTTCTTGAAGTTTAATCCAAATAAGGTTTAATTTAATTAAGACTTAATTTATATGAGACATAAATGTAAAGGACTTAATTAAAAGAGTTTTGGAATCAATTGCAAATAAAGGCAAAATCGAGTATTACATAAGAGGTTTTCCCAATTCCACAATTGTTGTGGTAATTAGTCTAATGGGCTAATGGATTTTTAATAGCACAATTGTTGGGCTAATTTTTACAAGCCCGTATGATGAGCTTTAGTAAAATTATAAATCCATAAAACTATAGGGACTAAAGTGCAATTTGTCAAATTGAGAAAATATATTTAAAAAGAGCAAATACGCCAGATTAAGTAAAGAATCGTGCACAGCCCAAAGTCACGATTGTGAAAGCCATGACATGGGCGTGAAGGAGAGAAAGAAAAGAAAGATACGATAAGAAAAGAAAAGAAAAAGGAAGAAGAAGAAGAAATAGTTTCTTCTTCAATCTTCAAGAACATGATCTTCTTCTTTATCTTCTCCATCTTCTTTCTTTTAGTTCATCTTCTTGTTCTTGTTAAATCAATCTAGAGAGAGAAGATTGAGAGACAGAAAATGAAAAAGAAATTGTTTCATTTTTAATTTTTAATCTTCAACTTCTTCTTTAGAGGTCTTTAGAGAAAGAAATTGATTTGCAAGAATCTATATTAATTTCTTAATCATTTGTAATTGAATTCTTTATGAAAGAATTGATTATAAATCTTCTTAGGTTGTTTTTGCCAATTGAATGAAACCAAAACACTATAGACCTAAAAACTTCCAAAGAGAAAGAGTAGAAATCTTTATTTCAAATTTAGGCCACCAAAAAGAGGAATCAAAGATATCTCAAGAACCAAAGGAAGTGTTTGATCGGTTGAGTTCGTGTGGACGGACTAGAGGCTTCACATTTGAGGAGTTGTGGTTGAAGAATTCAAAGTAGTTTCTGCGCTATAAAAGGTAATTCAATTACCTTTCTTATTCTTCATATTGCTTGTGTGTTTTGCATATAAATTTAATTGATTGCTTAAGTGGAATTCATTGGCTAAACCACCTGCGGTTTGAATTTTTGAAAAGTTCAGAAATTCACACCGTCAATATTTTCGCTCTCCTATTTGATAGGAATACGCCCAAGGTATGACCTCTTCAATTAAATTCCAACTGACAGTTTTGCCATGTAGGTAGTTTGGCCACCATAAAGGAACTAGGTCTTGAACTCTTAATTTGATTTGAACTAATAAATGAACTTATAATTATGTGTATATGATGAGTTTTGTCATAAATTGAGAAATGATTGAAGTTAAATTAGGGTTTTACCCTTTCTTCCCATTCGATCATCATTGGAAATTGTAGGAAAATTTGATCAATTTCATTTAGTGTAAGAACCATGTTTACTTAAGTATATATTTATTGAATATTAAATTAATTTGTATGATATGTTAAAACACCTATTGACTTGTAGGACATTTGACCACTTTATTGAAATTAAGAACTTTGACTTTAAATTGCTTTGACCTTGTAAATGATTTGTTCATGTATGGGATTGATTGAATGTAAGATTGAAATGAGAACATGAGATAGGGAATTCTTACCCTAAGCCATTTGGCCATTATGTAATACATATATATATGTTCCTTTGATTTGTATTGAATGTGAAAATGAGTTGATCTTTATGTGTTGCAATTAAATTGAATTGATTAATTGATGGTAGAATTATGTTAGACTAAGTTTATAGTTAGAGTTTGGTAGGGATAGCATTAGGAACTAGAGTAGGATTAGGTTACTTTGGTTCTTTAAGTGTTAATAAGTGATATGTGACATTGAATGCAATGGTTATATTGTAGAGCATAAAAGGAATCAAGATAAAGAAGGAAATCGTGAGGTTGAGGACCATCCGTTCTGTTTGTGCTAAGTATTAAGGAGTTTAGGAGTTCAAGGTGAGTAAATAATGTCGTAATATAGTATGTGCATTGTAAACCTATTATTGAATCTTTGCTTATGAAATCCAAATCCATTAGAAAATCATAGAGACATATGAATCCTTTCGAACCCTAGCCCTATTTACCCATGAGTCTTTGCTAATTGATAATTGATATCTTGATGCACATTGTTAACATGTTAAGTTATGGTTCACTTCTTGACACCATTCGGACACTTGAGCCTTTCATATGTTTTCATCTCAAATGATTAAACTATTATGATTCATTAAACCCTTACACATATATATTATTAAAAATCTATCAAAATGCATATTGTTACTCATGATTCTCTATACATGATTCACTTGATCAAACAATATGAAATATTCTTGATATATGAGATCCTATTGTAAAACAAAAATTTCCAATTGATGTGGGGTGACACATTAGACCTTGTACATATGGTAAAAGCCCGCGAATATGGATAGTGTATCCGAACCTCAGTTAGGAAGGGTTTGACAAATCTAGCCATAAGACCTTATTAGTCTTACGCTTTATATGTGATATGTGAAAGAGAGTAAGCAAGGCATTAGTCGCTACTCTACTTGCTTATGTGGGAAGCACTCTGCTTCTAAATTTACTGATTTTTGCTAAAGTTTACATTGATTTAACCTTATTGTTTATTTCATGAACTACCAAATTATTTGATATATTTCATTCATTACCTACCTGCATATTATATTAGGATATTATTTGCTCACTGAGTATATCTCAACCCGTTATTGTATATGTTTTTCAAACGACTAGAAGGTGTGAGCAAGGTAACTCTCAAGTATCCTCCTCCACTTGAGAATTATTGAGCTGACAAATTGATGATATTATTGTATTGAATCAAAATACCTATGTATCTTAAAGTCAAGTCTAGAGCTCTATGGTCATTTTGGTTTATGGTATTTTTTTGGGTTGTTGAGTTATGAATTGCAATTGATAATGATCTTATTACTTTACTTAATAAGTACTTGATATATATTTTGGGATGAATGATGATTATCTAAGATTGATGATGGATATGAATAGTATTATATATGTGAAACCACATTGGAAGGATTTGTATTAGTATATGTTAAGTATAAGTCAAGTATATGTTGAGCATATGAATGGTATATGTGTGGTATATGCAAAGTTATATACTTGCAGGTTGGGATCTTGGGAAGATTTGTTATGTGACTGTTGATGTGACGGTTTAGTTTAGTGTTGATTAGGGACTCTACAAGTTTAGGTGACCTTTTGTCTCCCTATGCCCTAGGACCGTCACATTTTTGAAGACGGGATGTCACAAGTTTAGAAAGGTAAAAACAAAGAAAAAAGACAAGTAAAAGGGTAAAGATGGACGGCATTAGAGTTTCTGAGGTAAAAGAGAGGAATTAAAAGTGCAAATTAAGTTAAACAAAATTACCTAGCTGCCCTTTCTTTAAGCTTCTAGGCGTTAACATAAAAAAAAATATTTGGATTTTGAAAAATATGAGGGATTTAGATAAGATGTTTGGGTGTCTGACACAAATTAGAACTCTGACACCTTTCTCATTCCTCATTAAATGCCCAAAAACTCAATAGTTTTAATTCTTTTTGCTTTAGATGGGTTTCGAAAATGCACAAGTGATAAGAGAGAAAATTAAACAACATAAATTGACAAGTCAAAAGAATATAGGTTTACTTTTGTCTTATCTAATTTTCATGACTGACAATTGGATGTCAGACATAAATATAGACGTCTAAAAGTATCCTAACACACTTAAGCTTATTGAACAACAAAATTAACATGCAATTAATTATGTATGTATGACATATATACAATGTGAAATGTATGTATGTATGCCTTTAAAAAGGAGGTTCACTCATACCTAGAGATCTTATTATCTTACAAAACTGATCCTCATTGAGGGGTTTTATAAGTATGTCTGCTAATTGTTGATCAGAAGAGACAAACTCTAATTCAATATCTTCGTTTTGCACATGGTCTCTAAAGAAGTGATGCCTAATTTCAATGTGTTTGGTTTTGGAGTGCTGAACTAGATTCTTCATTAAGTTTATAGCACTTATATTGTCGCATCTTATTACAATATGGTCATACTTCAACCAATAGTCTTCTAATTGTTGCTTCATCTGTAATATCTAAGCTACATAGCTTCCAGTTGAGACATACTCTGCTTCAGTAATAGATAGAGCTACAGATGATTGCTTTTTACTAAACCAAGAGACTAATAAGTGTCCCAAGAATTTGCATATTCCTGAAGTGCTTTTCTATCAATTCTACTTCCATCATAGTCAGCATCACTATAGCCAAATAATTCAAATGAGTTGCACTTAGGAAAACACAATCCCAAATCAGTAGTCCCAATTAGATATCTGAAAATTCTCTTAACAACAGTTAGATGTAATTTGTTAGAACTTGACTGAAATTTAGCACATAGGTAGACATTAAATTAGATGTCTAGTCTACTGGCTGTCAAATACAGCAGAGATCCAATCATTCCTTTGTACAATTTTAGATCAATTGGCTTTCCTTTTTCATCCTCTATTTTAGTTGATGGACTCATTGGGGTTCCCATGCTCTTTAGGTCGCTAAAATTGAATATCTTAATTAGCTTCCTAGCATATTTGGATTGGCATATAAAGATTCCATCACTTGCTTGTTTAATTTGCAATCTAAGGAAGAAGTTTAGTTCACCCATGAGACTCATTTTAAATTCTCCTTGCATATCCTTAGCAAATTTCTCAGACAAAAGAGCATTAGTAGACCCAAAGATAATGTCATCTACATATATTTGCACAATAAGAATGCCATGAGCATGGTTTTTGATGAAAAGAGTGATGTCAACTTTTCCCCTTGAAAATCCTTTTCCTAAAAGAAACTTACAGTCATAACCCGAGCCTGGATCGTGACAAGCGCTAAGGAACAGGAAGGCTATATGCTACCAAAACCCCTAACAAGCCTAACCAGACAACATTCTAGGAGAGATTCATCCATAACCTGTATTATAAATATGACAATTATCCATTTCCATAACAAGAGGAGATATATTCTCCCATAAAACAACCATAATTGGCATAATTAAATTCTAAATATAGGTGGGGACTCAGTCAACCCATAGACATAATTACAAAAATTCATACATAATGATAAGTGATGGTAATTATACAATCCATCATATTAAATGACTACATAAGTACAAATAATACCAACAAATAAGTAATTGCGAAAGTACTAGATAAATTACATAAATTTGATAAACGCCTTATAGTAGATAAGCCTCTACGAGGAAGGATGCAGGGCTAAGTCTGATAGAAAGGTGGGAAGCTATCCTGAAAAATATTGAACAGGAGTTAGCGTTCTACTCAATGAGATAATATAGTTAAATTTAGTATACATGAAGCATGTAATCTATTTGAAACATCACGTCAATATAATCATCCAATTACACATAAAAGTAATCGTGATGGAAACAGTCTGTGAAATCCAACTATAACATAAATGGGGAGCCGATCCCCTTCCTTGGCTCTCTTAAAAACCCAAACTATAAGGGAGTCCAGCTCAAACTAGGCATCCCTATACTCTTTTATCCATATCTAGGGGTCACGGCGAGACCAGCTCAAGTTAGGTTATCCCTGTATTAACATCATTAATCATAACTTATATCATTCATATGAGTCATCATAATATCATGTACAATTCCTATGTTAGTTGGGCTAGATTCACTTCATCCCATTTCCACCGCAAACATAAAAAAAAAAAAAATTACAATCATATATATAGCATAACATAAAATGGCATAGACATACATTATGCTTCTAATTTAATGCAATAATAATAATTAATAATTATTTATATATAGACACTCATTAAATGTACAAATGAAATGCATAAATGCAGAACCAAATTGAAATATATCAACTCACAAACTGGTGCACAAAAGAGGAAGCTCAACTCCAGTTATCAGTGGGACCTGCTGTAGAAGTACCAGGAGTATCTATAAAACAATAAATAATAATAATAATTAATTACCAAACAATGAAATGCAATTATGACTCTCTTAGACACCTAAAGAATTTGTCAGAATTCCAACGGAATCTCCCCTAAAATAAGACTAAAACCCCTTGAAAGAAAATACAATCACAATCAACATAACTCAATTCATCAATTACCCATTCGGGGCCTACAAGTCGACATATCTCATCCTCCTCAATATTATGTCACTATAAAATTAAAGACTTACTGGTTTATATAAAATATATAAACATTTTAAATTCCTTTAAGATATAAAACTTAAAACTTATATATATAAATTATATATACATCCATTATTACATTATTTAAATTTGTATTTATAGATATATATATATAACTAAATTAATAAATAGTTATATTTAAAATTTTAAAAAATAAATTTCATAAAATAAATTCGTAAAATAAATAAATCCATAACATAATTAATCCTTAAATTAAATTACTGAAATATATATATACACACATTTAATCATTAATCATTAATCACATAAAATTCTATAATTTCATTAATTATTTCTCATAATAATATTTAAAATTCATAACTAAACTTAAAAACATAATTGAAATCTACTGAAAAAATCTTGCTCGTCAGACCGCCATCGGTGGTGGTTGGTGGCGACAAGGATACCAATAGCTTCGTCTCAGAGAGAAGGAACCAAAAATCACCTCCACTCTCCTTCACTCGCCACTAACTTGCTAGAAAAAGCCCAGAATTACTCGAAGGTGGTGGTTTTCGATTTGTAAATCCGGTAATCATTTGGGGGTCAAATGGGTACCAATGGAAAGCTCATGAAGAGAAGAGTTCAATGGTACTTGCATTGCTGGGAATGGATGCCAGAATCGGCTGAAAATAGACTTTGAAGATTCCTCACTGGCGACTGCTTTGGATGGCACGAAGGAGCAGCTCCAGTGGCCGTTTGCTTCGTCGCTTATACCCACGATCTCACTGGCGTTATGGCCTTCCGTTGGTGGTGCGCATGTCCACCGGAGGTCACCGGACGGGGGTGGTTCATCCAACAACTCCTCCCCCTTCCTCTCTCTCTCTCTCTACCCGAACCCAGCTGATTAGTTCAAAGTTTTTGACCAATCAGCTGGTTTCTCACTTATATATATATATATATATATATATATGACACAAAATTTTAAGATATTACATTCTCCCCCCTTAAAGAAAATTCATCCTCAAATTGAAATCATACCTTAACTAGAAGTGAAGGTAGGGGTATTGTTCTCTCATTCCTTGATCCATTTTCCAAGTGCATTCCTCTGTAGTATGATTCCTCCATAGTACCTTAACCATCGGAACTTCCTTAGAACGAAGCTTTCTAATTTGAGTATCAACTATGGCAACAGGTTGTTCCTCATAGGATAAATCCTCACTAATCTCAATTTCTAGTACTGGGAGGACATACGAAGGATCATGAATATACTTCCTCAACATAGAAATGTGAAAAACAGTGTGAACATGAGAAAAATTTTCTAGTAGAGCTAATCGATAAGAGACTGCACCAACTTTCTCTATTATCTCAAAAGGCCCAACATAACGAGGTGCTAACTTCCCTTTCTTACCGAACCTCTTCACATCCTTCATAGGAGAAACTCTCAAAAACATCAAATCCCCTATTGAAAATTCCATATGACATCGCCTTAGATCAGCGTAGCTCTTTTATTTGCTAAAAGCAGTCTTCAACTGTAATAATCTAGATAAAACATAGAATATAACATAAAAACTCTATGGTACTTTGTTAGACTTAGGAAACTTAAAGTACTAACTAAGTTAGTAATTATTTTTATTTTATGACAATTTTATATGTGCATTGCATTAAATTGAGATTAAGTTAGGAATCAAAAAGTTACAATTGATAATAGTATTATTAGAGAATTAATATTGTAGGAAGTTTGGGGTGGAGAAATGAATTGATATGAAAAGGAAACAAAAGTTGTGATTTATTTACTCATCAATTATATGAAGTAAAATTGATGTATGTGAAATAGTAAGATTTTGGGCTAAAACCCAAAATGGGGGGCCAGCCATATTGATTTGGTAATGGGAAAAATAATTTTGCTAAGTTAAATTAGTAAGAAGGAAGATAGAAATGGAGCTGGACCCCACAAACCTTAAAAGTCAACATTTTTTATATAAATTAAAATTACTTAAAATAAATAATTAGATTTTCTATCTTAAATTTTGGATAGTTATCTATATAATTATTTATGTTAAAAAAGAATAAAATGAGTAATATTTGTAGCCATTGGATTAAAGTAAACTCATCTTCACCATCCATTTTAGATGACTAAGATATAAAGTTAGAAAAATCTTCTTTTTATCTCATTTTTCATCATCCAAAAAAAAAATTGAAGAGCACCATCTCCCTTCACTCCACCAACCGGCCACCATCAAGACTTCAAGAATTGTTAAGGTAATCTCAAAAACTAAGCTTGAATTTTAATTCTAGTAGACTTAGGAGTGTGTTTGTTGCTTAGTTTGCAAAATTTTCTTTCTTTTCTTGATAGATGGTTTGGCCTATGTAGTGAAGTAAAGGAGAAAGTTTTGTTCATTTAATTCAAGTACTAATTGAGATGATGAAGAGTGGGAATTAAGGTTTATTGAATGGAAATGGAAAGAAATCAACAAAATGAGAATTTGGAGAGAAATGGTCCTATGGTTCGGCCTATTGGAGGATTTCTAGTTTGATGTTGACTTTGTGATTTATGTGGTAAATTAAACTCCCTAGGATGTCAATTAGATAATTATTGAATCAATTTGAAGATTGAACAAAGAATAGAAAAGTTCCCAATTTTTGGAATTAGGCAAATTAGGGATTTTGTCTTTAAATAAAATTAAATGCAATTGATGATATAAAAGTGATCTAATGAGCTCTAAATGAGTTAATTGAATTGTAAATTAGAAAATTGAAGCAAGAATTGAGAGGGATTAGCCATGTAGGGTTCGGCCATAGTAAAGTAAAGAATTGGAAATTGATGTTAATGTAATTAGTGTTTGAATTAAGTTTAATTAGGTATGAATTAAATGTTTAAGGAGTTAATTAGAAATGAGAAAGATAGAAATGTAATTTCCCCAATTAAGGGTCGACCAAAAGTAAGAATTGGAACTAAATGTGTTAAATTTTAATTAAATGTACAATTAGCCTCAATGGAATGTTAATTAGATACATTGGTGATTAATTTGGAAAATTGATAAATTATAGGATATTTTCCCCAAATTGAAACTTGAACATAAGAGATTAATAAAGTATATGAATGAATAAATGTAATTAAAATTGTTACATAAAGTCTTCAATAGTACTACAGGAGATAGAAATTTACTGGTGTTAATCATTTTAAAGTAATGAAATAAATTATGTGAATTGTAGAACCGAAAGATAATGGAAAGGGCAAAGTGAGTTCTTTAGAAAATCCTTTTTGCTTGTGTTAAGTTGAGGAGCAAATGAGTGTCACGGTGAGTATTTAATAATATAGTATTATATCTAATTCTTCTTGTTGAGATCATAACTGTCCCAAAATTTATAATTAATATTTGAATTTCTATTTGAATAATTAAGGGTCTTTTACCCGAATTGAACCCAATTGTGCTTATTATTAAAATTGTCATTGATAATCCCAATTGTAATTGTCTTGAGTCTGATTACTTATTGTGAACCTTATTCTTATTGTAAAGCAGAAATCCCCATCTGATGTGGGGTACATCAAACCTTGTGCACATGGTATGCCTATGGCTAGGGCAAATTATTCGAACCCTAGCCAGGAAGGGTAAACCTAGCCATAAGACCTGATCAGTCTTATGTCACTGTTATACTAGAGAGCAAGGCTTAGGCCGACACTCTCAATTCACTGAGCGACACTCCATCTCCAAATCATTGATTTCTGCTCAAACAATGTATATTACCTATTATTGGTTCTTCTATCATATCATTACTATAATTGACCTCGATTGCTCAAACAAATTTTCATTTATTGTATCATTGAAACCGAACCATTTTTGTCATCGTATTTAATATTATATTATTATTTACTCATTGAGCTTGTCTCATTCTGTAGTGGTTTAATATTTTTCAGGGGCCCTAGAGAAGTTAACAAGGTGATACTCAAGTTTGTTCTTCCACTTGGGAACTACTTGTGTGGTGTTAAATTGCATTTTTGTTTGTAAAATTATAAATTCCATAGAGCTCCATGGTTGTAATATATATAAAATTTTTGTATAATTTAAGAATGTGGATTGTGATGATATGACCTAGTATAGTAAGGATGTATATATAGGAGTGTATGTATGTATAGTGTATGGATTATCAGGTTAAGATTCGGGGTATTATTTAATTAGTATATTATATTGCTATTATTGTTTATATGGATTCTACGGGTTTAGCTGACTTTAGGTCTCCCTATGCCCTAGAATCATCACAGACCAAAATGTGGGGTGTGACATCAACCTTTATCTGATCAAAGGTACCCTTTCATAAGTGATTTGTACCAAATCATGTCCTGCTAGCTTGCTTTCTCCTACTTCATCCCAACACACTGGAGACCTACACATTATACCATACAATGACACATATGGTGCCATTTCAATACTAGCATGGTAATTGTTATTGTAGGCAAACTCAATCAATGGAAGATGCCAATCCCATTGACCACCAAAATCCAAGGTACACATGTGAAGCATATCTTCTAATGTCTGAATAGTTCTCTCAGACTGTCCATCAGTTTGAGGATGGAAAGCAGTACTAAAATTAAATCATGTTCCTAAGACCTCTTGCAAAGATCTCCAAAACCTAGATGTAAATTGTGGTCCCCTATCCGATATGATGGAGACAGGCACTCCATGCAAAGAAACAATCTTTTCCACATACAGTCTCGCTAACTATGCCACAAAATAGGTTGTCTTTACCGGAATGAAATGAGATGACTTGGTTAATCTATCAACTATCACCCAAATAGAATCATAACCTGAAGAAGTCTGAGGTAAACACACTATAAAATCCATGGTGATCCTTTCCCATTTCCATTTTGGAATCGGTAATGGTTGAAGAAAACCCGATGGTTTCTGATGTTCAAGCTTAACTTGCCGACAAACTAAGCATTTAGATACATACTCTGACACATCCCTCTTCATACCATTCCACCAGTATGTACCTTTCAAGTCATAATACATCTTGGTCGATCCATGATGTACACTATAAGTTGCATGATGCATTTCCTCCATAATTTCCCTTCTTAAGTTATGTACATCTGGTACACACAGCCTGGAACCATAACGGAGTGTCCCATTTGTATCTACTACAAAATCTCGAGCCTTACCTTCTTGTAACTAGGCTAGAATCTTCCTCAATTATGGATCTTGCATCTGAGCTGCCTTAATGCGATCCACCAAAATCGATCGAACCTTAAAGGACCCTATTTCCTAGGAATTCTATTTGTAACCCTTCATCAAACAATTTATGTAACTCATGAACTAAAGGCCTTTTCTCCACACTAATGTGAGCTAAACTGCCTGATGACTTTCTACTCAAGGCATCGGCAACCACATTAGCCTTACCTGGATGATAAAGAATATTATAATCATAATCTTTCAAGAGTTCCATCCATCACCTTTGCCTCAAGTTTGAGTCTCGCTGCTGAAAAATGTACTTCAAACTCTTATGATCCGTATAGATTTCACATGTTTCCCCATACAAATAGTGCCTCCATATCTTTAATGCAAAAATTATAGCAGCCATTTCCAAATCATATGTAGGATAATTTTGCTCATGTCTCTTTAATTGTCTAGAGGCATAAGCTACTACCCTACCATTCTGCATTAGTACACAACCAAGACCCACTCTTGAAGCGTCATAATACACTGTAAATCCACCTATAACATAAGGTAAAGTCAACACAGGGGTCAAGGTTAAATAGTCTTTCAATTTCTGAAAACTTTTCTCACATGCATTTGTCCACTGAAATCTAACATTCTTTTGAGTCAACCTCGTAAGTGGTGCTGCAATCCTAGAAAAGTCTTGCACAAAGTAGCGATAGTAACCTACTAAGCCAAGAAAACTGTAAATTTCAGTCACTGTGGTTGGTCTTAACCAGTTTCTTACTGCCTCAATCTTTTTAGGATACACTTTAATACCATCCTTAGACACCATATGTCCTAAGAAAGCCACACTGTCCAACCAGAATTCACATTTAGAGAATTTAACATACAACTGGTGCTCTCTTAAAGTCTGCAACACCATTCTCAATTGCAAAGCATACTCCTCTTCAGTTTTGGAATATACTAGAATATCATCAATGAAAACTATGACACAACGGTCTAGGAAGGGCCTGAACACCCTATTCATCAAGTCCATAAAAAGCTGCAGGTGCATTAGTAAGCCCAAAAGACATTACCAAAAACTCATAGTGACTATAACGGGTTCTAAATGTCATCTTAGGTATGTCATCCCTCCTAATTCTCAACTAATGATAGCCTGATCTAAAGTCTATCTTGAAGAAACACTTGGCTCTTTGAAGTTGATCAAACAAATCATCAATTTGGGGAAAAGGATATTTAATGTGAATAGTCACCTTATTAAGTTGTCGGTAATTAATACATAGCCTCAGCAATCCATCATTCTTTTTAACAAAAAGTACCGGTGCACCCCAAGGTGAAGTACTAGGTCGAATAAATCCCTTGTCCAAAAGCTCCTGTAATTGCTCCTTTAACTCTTTCAACTCAACAGGTGCCATCCTGTAAGATGGCATAGAATTAGGATCCATACCCGGTACCACATCGATATAGAATTCAATTTCTCTATCTGGGGGTAAGCTTGGCAGCTCATCGAGAAACACATTAGGAAACTCATTAACGATAGCTTCATTTTCAACTCTACCCACATCAACTGTTACATCTCTAACTATGGACAAATAGCCTTGACAACCACGCCTTAACATCTTTCGAGCACTGAAACTTACCAAAGACACATAAGCATTATCCAATCCTACCACATACCGGTCCACTTTCATTTGTTCTGTAGGAATCGAGGTAGGTACAAATCTATTAAGATCCAGAAATGTCTTAGTATACTCTTCTATTGTCTTTCCCCTTTGCTTCAAAACTTCAAACTGACACATCTTTCTAAAATGCATTGCATCTGAAATAGCTCACTTGATAAACATGTCAGAGAAATCCTTCCAAGTAAGTTGATCTAATATGTTCTTAACATAATCATCATACCACTGAGTAGCCGTAAATCCCCTCAAATTAAATCCTGCCATCTCAATGGCCTGCCTATCAGAAACATGTAAGGAATTTGTCATCTTTTTAACCGTTTCCAAATACTCCAAAGGATCCCCTGTACCATCAAACTTTGGTGGTTCTAACTTAGTAAAATGATACATCTCTACTTCCACAGAAGACTACCCCTTCGTAGGATTCTAGGCTTGCTATTGTTGCTACTGTAACATAGTTTGTGCCCATGTACCCATAGTATTCTGAAAATCAACCATCCCCTGAACAAAAGTAGCCATGTTAAATCCCTCGATATTAACTGTCATATGTGGAGGAATCTGATATAGTGCCTCCACTGGAGCACTCCTAATTGTTCTAGGTCGACCTCTCCTATTAGGGTTAGGCGGTACAAGCTGACTAGAAGCTGCATCAAGAGCCTCTCCTTCTATAATAGCGTTCATCTCCTTCTAGTGTTAACCATGCTTCTCAAAGAAAAGAAATGATAGGTTCATCATGCTAACATAGCACTACTATACATGCAAAACATCAATCATAACAAGGAATATAACGCTGAAATATGAAACAATAGAAAACTTAACAAGACAATTAGTAATCCTATTCTTCCGCAATTACGAAACCTAACAAGCCTCATACAATCATACTTTCTTTCTATGCATAAGGTCATAGAATCTATAAATTTGGTAATCATTCGGGGGTCAAATGGGTACCAATGGAAAGCTCATGAAGAGAGGAGTTGAATGGTACCTAAATCGCCAGTAATGGATACTAGAATTGGTCGAAAATAGCCATTAAAGCTTTCTCGTCGACGACCAATTTGGAAGGCCTGTGGGAGCAGCTTTAATGGCCGTTTGCTTCGCCAGTTCTGCCTATAAGCTCTCTGGATTTATGGCCTTCCATTGGTGGTGCGCGTGTCCGCTAGAGGTCATCGAACTGGGGTTGTTCGGCCGGTAGCTCCTCCCCTTTCTTCTTCTTCTCTCTCTCTCTATCTCTCTCTCTCTCTACCTGAATCCAACTGATTGGTTCAAAGTTTTTGACCAATCAGCTGGTTTCTCACCCATGTATATATATTATAGTCGTAATAATAATAATAATAATAATATCATTTAATTAAACATAAAAAAAATAAGTAAATTTATATATATATATATATATATATATATATATATATATATATATAACACAAAATTTTAAGATATTGCACTTACTTAATCTATCATTCCAAGCTCTAGGAGCCTGTTTTAAACCATAAAAAGCTTCAGTAAGTTTAAAAACATGATCAGGAAATTCATGGTTTTCAAAACCATATGAATGTTTAACATAAACTTTTTCATTTAGAAAACCATTTAGAAAAGCACTCTTAACATCCATTTGATAAAAGAATAAAATCTTTAAAGCATGCAAATACACAAAGCATTCTAATTGCTTCAAGTCTAGCAACTAGAGTAAAGGTTTCATCAAAATTAATCCCTTCCTCTTGGTTGTAGCCTTAGGCAACTAATATTTCCTTATTTCTAATAACATTACCTTGCTCATCTAGTTTATTTCTGTAGATCCATTTTGTGCCAATTACGCTCTGTTTCTTTGGTCTAGGCACTAATCTACATACTTTGTTTCTCTCAAATTGATTTAACTCTTCTTGCATGGCAAGTATCAAATTCTCATCTGACTGAACTTCTTCAGATGTCTTTGGTTCAATTTGAGATACAAATGCTACATTACCATAGAGATCTCTTAGTGCAGCTCTTGTCATCCTTCCATGTGAAAGGCTATCAAGGATATTTTCTTTAGGATAATCTTTGTGGAATTTCCAATCCTTGGGAAGATTAGTATTCCGGTCAGATTGGTCTTCTAACTGTTATGGGTCTAATTCTCTTTCATCATTCTCCTCAACATTATTCTCTTCTAATTTGTCTTCTTTATTAAGCTCCTCATCTTATGCAATTTCTCTATCTTTTCCTTGCAGATCATGGTTAGATTCATCAAAAATAACATGCATTGACTCTTTTATAAGGAGAGTTCTTTTGTTAAAAACTCTATATGCTTTGCAATTAGTTGAGTAACCAAGAAATACTCCATCATCTGATTTTGAATTAAATTTTCTGAGATAGTCTTTCTTGTTATTCAGTATGAAGCACTTACATCCAAAAGTATGAAAGTATGATAAATTTGGATTTTTCCTTGAATAGGTTTGATTAGCACTCTGTTTAAGATATAGCAGGCTATATTTGTGGCTTATGCCCAAAAGTATTTTTGCATACTCCTCTCACTAAGCATTGTTCTAGCCATCTCCTCTATAGTCTTATTTTTCCACTCAACCACCCCTTTTGGTTATGGTGCGCTTGGTGCTGAAAAGTTATGGGTGATACCATAATCATTACAAAATGTTTCAAAGGATTGGTTCTCAAATTCCCTTCTATGGTCACTTTTAAATTAAATAATGGTATGCCCTTTCTGATTTTGAACTTTCTTGCAAAAATTAACAAAAGAATCATATGCATCAATTTTAGAAGACAGAAACACTACCCATGTAAATTTAGAGAAATCATCCATAATGACAAATGCATATCTTTTTCATCCTAGGCTTCTACGTATAATAGGCACAAACAGATCTAGATGCAATAGCTCTAGTGGCCTAGATGTGGAAACAACAGCCTTAGGTTTAAAAGAATATCTAGTTTGCTTTCCCTTCTGACATGCATCACAAATATGATCTTTTTCAATCTTTATCTTAGGTAAACCAGAAACTAAATCTTTCTTTAGCAATTTTGAGATTAGATGCATATTGGCATGACCTAGTCGTATATGCTAGAGCCATCTATTTTTCTCTACTGAAATTAGACACTTCTCATTCATTTTGCAATTATTTAAGTCAACCATATATACATTGCTAATCCTAGGTCCAACAAACAAAGTATGATTATCATGTATAGATTGTACCTCACAGTGAGTGGACTCGAAGATTACACTTATGTTTTTGTCACATAGTTGACTTACACTCAGTAGATTATATTTCAAGCCGTCTACAAGTGAAACATCTTCTATTGGCAGATTTGATTTGATTATATATGTGCTAATAATTTTACCTTTACTCTTATCCATGTACTTTACAAAGCCTCCATCAGTATTTTTAAGACTTTAGAACTTGGAGTTGTTCTCAGTCATGTGCCTAGAGCAAGCGCTATCAGTATACCAGTTATCTGATTCTTACTTGCTCCTTAGGCAAACCTACATGGACTACTTAAATTTAGGTACCCAACAAAGATTGGGTCCTTTGGGGTAAGCAGAGGTATGTCTGACTATAGTGTGTGTCCAAGCCTTTTTCACATGAATGCAATTTTCAAAAGTATGTTCAAACCGATTATTGTGCAAGCATTTAGCATTTTGACATAAAGATGATCCAATTTTGAAATCAGACGTCTGAGTATGATTAAATGCATTTTTAAAATATACAGCAGATGATTTAGCACTTAAATCTTTGAATTTTTTAATTTTCTTATCATTGTTGCTTTTAAAGATTTGTGCATCAAGTAAAGCATCAAGAACTTATTTTCCTTTAGTGAATCTTGCTACACCCTTTTTCAATTCATCAATGCATCTTGTTAAATTAGATCTCTCAAAGTCTAGTCTTGAAATGATTGAGTTGTTAATACTCAACATTTCCTTTTACTTATCATTCTCATATTTAAAAATCTCATTAGTTTCAAAAAGTTGTTCACTATTTTTTATAGCATTTCACAAGTCTTCGCTCATACGCTCAATCCTTATAAGCAAAAATTCATTTTTCATATTTTCAACATGCAACGCAAGATTTTTCTCAAAGAGGTCATTATGTTATCCATTCAATTCTGTAAATTTTGACTTTAAGCTCAAAATATTTCTTTCTCAAAATATTATGTTCTCTATAAATTTTAGTAAAAGCATCAAGCATTTCATCATCATTGGTAGGTTCAAATATTAACTCATTTTGGATTTCTAATTTTGACTTTGATTCTATCTTGTCGTCTAGTTTATCCATCAAACACAGATTGGCTACATCTTCCTCATCCGATCTTTCATCATCTCCTGAAGACAATCCTTCACTTTCGCTCCAAGTTGCAATTATAGTCTTGCCTTTCTTCTTATTCTTTTTCTTAAGTAGTGGACAATTCAACTTGAAGTGTCCAAGCTTGTTACATTCATAGTAGACTACATCAGACGACTCCTTCTTAGCAAACTCCATTTCATCATCATTGATAGGTTCAAATATTAACTCATTTTGGATTTCTGATTCTAACTTTGATTCTATCTTGTCGTCTAGTTTATCCATCAAACACTTAGTGGCTACATCTTCCTCATTTGATCTTCCATCATCTCCTGAAGACAATCATTCACTTTCGTTCCAAGTTGTAATTACAGTCTTGCTTTTCTTCTTATTCTTTTTCTTAAGTAGTGGACAATTCGGCTTGAAGTGTCCAAGCTTGTTACATTTATAGTAGACTACATCAGACGACTCCTTCTTGGCAAACTCCATTTTAGGTGAGGTGGTTTTCTTGAATGGTCTTCTGGATTTTCTTCCACCTTTCTTTAAGAATCTTTTCATTCTTTTTGCTAGAGCAACCATTTCTTCATCATCATTGGTGCTAGAACTATAGTCACTTCAGTCTACTACAAGGGCAATCCCTTTCTTTTTCTTCTCTTCTGATTTCATATTCTCATCTGACAGTCTTTTAGTGATCATCATTTCATGAGTCGGGAGAGATCCAATCAATTCATCATAGGTGTAGACATTCAAGTCCTTTGATTCCATTAGCACAGTAACTTTAGATTCCCAAGCCTTAGGTAGTGACCTTAAGAGTTTTTTCACTTGCTCAACTTCAATGATGTTTTTGCCAAGCGATTTCAACTTGTTCACAATATAAGTGAACCTAGTATTCATCTCAGCTACAATCTCATTTTGTCTCATCTAGAACATTTCATATTCGCCCACAAAGAGATTAATTTTAGACTCATTGACCTTATTAGTTCCTTCATAGGTTACCTCAAGTTTGTTTCATATTTACTTAGCCAAAGTGCAAGATGATACTTTATTGTACTCCATTGGATGTAAAGCACAATGAAGTATGTTTATGGCCTTAGCATTTTGCTGGACTAATCTCCAGTCAGCATATGTGTATTTTGATTCTTCTTTAGGAACATGTTCTTCCCCAATAGTTTTTCTGGGTACTCTAGGTCCATCGAGAATATTTCTCCAAGCATCTATATCAGTTGACTGGATGATGTGAGGCCTCGCCCGAATGCCCCTCCCCTCGCTCAGGAATGCCTTAAGGAAAGGCTAAGCGATTTTTAAGGGAGGTTAAGGAACGGGTGTTGGTGCTCACGATTGGAAGCGGCTATCGCCTCAGAAAATTGATTTTTGATTTTTGAAAAGGATTCGGGAGTCGCCACCCTAATTTATTTTAAATGGGAAAATTAAGAAAAAAAACCCAATTTGACTCCAATTTTATTAATCTTTTGATTAATTTACCCAAGGATAAAATCACTAATCTTCGAACCAAGTTTGTGCTCGGGGACTAGGTTTTTTGTTTTGAATAATCTCAATTTGGCATTTAAATCTGATTTAACTTTTTGAAAAATGATTTCATGGATGACGGATATTGATGATAATTCATAATGCATGAGCATGGCATAATTATGAGACAAATGGAATAAAGAGCAAGTATTTAAAGAACGAGTATTTAAACATCCACAAGTAAAGGAGAGTATTTCCTCTAACCCTTATGGGTATTAGGGAAATCACAAAATCGCTCCTTTACTCCAAAAATAATTAACTAAATAACATTAATTAAAATTTACATTTACAATGGATTGACATTTAAAAAATAAAAGGGGAAGGGGATTGATTGGGATTTGGATTTGAAACTTGGATTTAGATTTCAAGCTTGCCTACGTACCCCATTGAATGGGGATCAAAATCCACGTAGTTCGTTCCACTATGAGGTGGAAGGAGGGTTTAAAAATCGGTCAGATTTGATTGGTTTGATTTGGTTTGAGGTTTAATTGAGGGTAAAAGATTATACCTTCTTTTTTGTTAGTTTGAGTGGTGGAAGAGTGATTTTACCGGAGCGGAGTTCCGTTTCGAAAAATGAAAATGATTTTTTAAAAAAAGAGAATTGATTACTCAAATTTTAATTAATTAAAAAGATTAATTAATTAAAAAATGATTAATTAAAAGGATTAATTAACCACTTGAGTGAAAATTTTTACTAAAAAGAAAAAATGATTAATTAATTAATTAAAATTGATTTTTAATTAATTAACTAATTGAGAGTTGGTGGAAAATTAAAAAAAGGATTAATTAGTTAATTAAAATTAATTTTTAATTAACTAACTAATTAATTGGAGAGAGTAAAAGCTTAATGAGAGAGAGAGAGAAAGCAATTTGGAAAGTTCAACAAAATGCTTTTTTGGTGTAGTTTGAAGTGAAATGGAGTAGGGTATTTATAAGAAAAATGGGAGGTGGAAAAAGACCAAAATAGGTCCAAAAAGCAGAAAAAAAGGAGGGGTAGTTTCGAAATTTCACAAAAAAGGGCAAAAGGATAATTTAGGATATAGGGTACGGACACGCCGCCCGAGGCACCGGCTGCAGGGTACGGCTCCCCGACGGCGCCACCGGAGGGCCTAGTGGCGCGCCGAGCCACCGGATCGGCTGAGCTGGCTCGGGGTTTTCGGGTCACCCGGGTCGATTTTTGAATTTTTCGGATCAATTTTCGGGACATCCGGTCAGTTTTTGAATCTTTCGGGTCAGTTTTTGGGATTTTTTGAAGTTTGAAAAAATTAGCGGTCAGTGTCGATGGATCCGAAATTAATTATCGAACCTATTGGCAGTCAGTTTTGGTGAAAATTCGGTCAGTTTTGGAAAGGTGCTGTCTGGTACAGAAAGTCTGGTCGGGGTCGAAAATGTGTCAGTTTCCTTATAATATTATGCATGAAAATCTATTTTTTCGAGGGGGCGCTGGCCCCCCACCCCCGTACCGACTCTGCGTAGCGTACGAAATTTAGCAGGTGTCAAGCTGCGGCAGCATCTTAGGGGTGCAAAATTGAGGGTTCACAGCTACCTCCTTATTTTAAAACCTTGAACAGATATTTTGTGAAACAAGGTGAAGACTTTCCATATTGTGGTTTTTTTAAACCATGGATTTGTCCTATTACTAAGAAACTGATACCAGGCTTTGAAATATTTTTTGATGTCAGGCTGAGCATAGAGGACTGTGAACCAATTTTCATGTTGCAAGGAGATTGGGAGGATAACATGGAGGCCACTCTCTTTG